>VDFB02120220.1:0-70257 GCA_007258455.2 Sequoia sempervirens | reverse complement strand
TAACCCGCTCTTGACAATGTTGCGCGATGCTTCAGTCGGAAGATTGCCACCTTGCCCGTACATTCTGCGTATGAAAGCTTCGAGGTTAAAAGGCCCAAGGTTGGTGTCCGTCAAGTTTCCAAACTTCGACACAATCTTTGACTCTGGAATAAAAGACTTCTTCAAACTTTTGATGATTGCCTGCCTGGAGGCGTTTTCTTTGACAGCTTCGTTATTCCCAGCCTTAGCTCCAGCTTTGCTTGTTCCAGCAACATCAGTTTTTCGTCCTTCGGCCATCTGCAAAACAAAAAGTATACATTACACTTTAAACTTTTAAAATAAAAATCACGAGAGACGGCTGGCGAATGGAGTTGGCTGCAAAAATAAATGTGAGTTAATAGCTTCAGCAGTAAACTTCGACTTCAAACCTCGGTATATTTAAACTTCGAGCTTCAACAATTTGCAGCCAAAAGAATTTTCAGCTCTTTGTAAGAAATTAACTCCAGCAATCCCAACTCCGGAAAATGCTTCAAGTTTCAACAACTTTTAAATCATCAACTTCGAAAGTTATAAATCAGCAACTTTGAAGGTTTTAAATCAGCAAGTTCGGAAGTTAACAAGTTCAAATCTGATTTGACTCTAAGCATTTAGCAACTTCAGAAAATCTAAATCTCAAGCTCAAGCGATTTCGACCTCCAGCATAATCAAACAATTTCAGCCTTTCAACTTTCAACTTCGAAACACACTTCAACTTTCAGCAAAATATTAAATCTCAGCAACTTTAAATACTTACCTTCAACAACTTGGAGAAAATAAAAATTTTCAACCTCGGCAACTTACTTCAAACTTTGTTTCGAATCTCAGCGACTTCGCAACTCAGCAACTTCAAAAATCAATCCCCAGCAACTCCAAGCAATTTCGACTTTAGCAACAAGTTGACTTCAGCAACTCCAAAGAAATTAAATCAGCCTCACAACTCTTTGAAAAATTGAATTCAACACTTTCTTTCACTTTCAACACTCTCAACTTCACAACCCAACAATCACTCAGCATAAATCTCAGCTTCGAATCTTGTGAGATGAAAATGAAAATCCTCGAAGTTTTTATAACCAAAAGCTGGTGCTAATTTTAACAGATGCCATTAATTCTCTTCATCACGACTTACGCATTTGCTAAATTTGAAAGAGAATATTCCAGTCGTTTTACAGTCGTCATGGCAATTTGCTATTCAGGGAGATTCTTTCCTTGATTTAAATTTAAAACTTCCCTCCCGACTGCCAGTTATCTCCAGTGATTTCGAAAAAAATCGATTTGCTTTGATTTGAAATAATCTCATGGCATTGTTAATTTATTAAAATTTAATTCAAATGCCATTTTAATTTATTTCACCAGCGTCCGTGAAAATTCAATGTCAACACTTTAAAATGGCTAGGCGTAATTTATTTTCCATCCATAATATCTCCAAAAACAAATTCCCCACGATTAAAATCGTCCGAACTTTTAAAATTTTATGGGTCCAAATTAAAGGGGGAATTTTAAATTTGACTTAGGAAAATAATTAAATTAATTAAATTAATTAATTTCTCTGTATTAGGCAAATTTTCGAGTTTAATGGCCTAGAGAAATTTTAATCTCTTCCACGCCTTTAATTTCTTTTTAAATGTCATTGAATATTTTCATCGAAAATCATCACTTGATTCTTTGCTTATCAAATCTCAACGTTTAATATTCACTCGTTGCCTTAGGAAAATTTAAATTCTCCTCTTTTAGACCCAAGGCGCATATGAAGGTATGTGCTTTTAATTTAATCAAGACGCCTTTAATAATTCCCAATTCTAAAATCCAACCTCTTCCTTCAAAAGTGGGCGCATTTGGGCCTTAGTGTTTTCACTTACACGCCTTAGGATATTTTCATGAATCTCACGTTGCTAGGCGTATTTCACATCATGGGTACTCTTTTAACGCCTTAGGAAAATTCATACTTTTCTCTTGAGGTAAGGCGCAAATGACATGTGGAGGTTCCAATCTTTAACACTTAACACATTTCGAATTTTCATGCCAGACAAGGGCGCATATCATGTCTCCTACTTCTAGTTGGGGGTGCATTTCACATGTGGAGCCTTAGCTCCAACGTTTTAGCACTTAGAAAATTTTCTCAAGCCTTTCTTGGGCGCAAATGACACTATATGCTTTTAATTCAGATCCTCTCTTTTCCACTTGGGTGTATATGGAAGATTGCAATTTAAGAATGCTTAGTAGATTTCTCTTCTACACCTCCCACAACCTTTAAAGTGCGAATAAAAGTCTCAATCTGCAAAGGCGCATATGGCATGGTGCACTTTCAATTTTCTCTGGTGAGCGCATTTGATAAGGTAGACTTTAAATTGAGGGCGCATTTGGAATGGGGTCCTTCCGTTTGGCAATACTTACAGAAATCTCGAAATCTCTTCAATGCTCAGGGAGGGCGCAAATGGAGGTGTGTGCCCTTAGGCGCAAATGCAAGAGGGAACTTTCATTTTAACGCCATAGTCAAAAATTTCATGCTTTTGAGTGGGCACATATGGGAGTTGAGCTTCTAGTTCAAACACTTAGGATATTTTCATCACTTCAAGCATAGGCGCATATAGAAGGTTGGACTTTCATTCAAGGGCGCAAATCAATGTACGTGCTTTTAGTTTGAAAATTTCGCTTCAAGTCACCAGGCGCAAATCATACCCTCTACTTCCAATTTTCCACACAAAGCTGGGCGCAAATTAAAGGGGGAACTTTCAATTTCAATTTCCAGGCGCAAACAGGAGGTTGAGCTTTTAATTTTGATGACTTAGAATATTTTGAGTTCTCCCTTTCAACTCAAGGCGCAAATCCATGGCCATGTTTTAACTTTGTGAACTTCAAGCTGAGGGGCGCAAATAGCATGGGGAACTTTCAATTTCGTTACTTAGAAGATTTTGCGCCTTCCCTTCAACTTGGAGGGCGCATTTTGGCCATAGAGCTTCTAATTTGCCTGCCTTAGTAAAATTTTGGATCTCTAGCCTCTTAGGCGCAAATCCATGGTCCAACTTTCAGTTTAGCACCAGGCGCAAATGACACACAGAGCTTCAAGGCGCATATCACAGGGTGAACTTTCAACTCGTGACTTAGAAAATTTTCTAACTCCCCCTTCAAGTCAGGCGCATATGAGCTATGGAGGTTTTAATTTTAACACTTAGGCGAAAATTGGAGTCTTTCTTCTTAAGGGCGCAAATCATAGGTCAAGCTTTCATTTTTTGACTTGGGTGCATTTGGCACATAGAAGTTCCATAGTTTGCAGACTCGGACTCGCCGCGGACTCGGCAGCCCAAAATATGACTCGGACTCGGGGACTCGGCACGGACTCGGGAAAAGACTCGGGAAGGACTCGGCAAAAAAAAAACCGTAGGTTTACAAAAAAACAAGAACAAATTAATGCATTTAGAGAACATAAGAGCCTAATTTGATTATCAAACACTCATAATTCAAAGATTACACGTCATATGATCATCAAACACTCAATAATTGAAATTTAATCATTCATAATTTCATAGTCATCAAATACTCATAGTTTCAAATTTCAATGTATAACAACATCATAAGTTTATAAATGTTTACATATAATCATGTCAAAAAGAAGAAAACATTAATAACCACATGTAGTCTACATCTTCCTCTTTCCCCTCCCAATGGTAGCCAATTTTGAAGGCCTAGAACTAGAAGGTGCCCGTGCTATAGTATCCAAATGAGGACTAGGAGATCGAGAAGGGGAAACATGATAGTCAAATGTGTCTTTGTTGTCCTCCATGGCATCCAATCTTGCTGCTTCTTCTTCTTCTGCTGTCGCTCTCTCTAATTCAGCAAGATCCTTATCAGTAAGTAAGACATCAGCCTCATCATTTTGTTCATTAATAGTCCATTCACCATATGGATCAATGTCATCCAAGTCGATGGACTCGTGTGAAACACCCTCCACCTTTCTAGTTCGAAGGCGAAGGTTGTACCGAACAAAAACTAAATCATTTAAGCGCTGCTGAGTCAACCTGTTTCTCTTCTTTGTGTGAATGTTCTCAAATAGACTCCAATTGCGTTCACACCCAGAAGCACTGCATGGCTGCGACAAGACACGTATGGCTAGCTTTTGAAGATTTGGTGTGCTAGCACCATAGTTTTCCCACCATAGATCTACAAAAACATGTTTAAAAAATATAAGTATTAAGAAATAAGAATAAAGTAAAAAATCTATATGTAAGAATCAAGTTTCTAATTTCATTTTTTACCTGGTTGCTATTTTCCTCTTCTTTCAATTGCTTGTTGGGAGGAAAAGAGTCTCCCCTCTGCACCCTTTAAAACCTTGAATAGATAAAAGAAAAAGTAAATCAAATATAGAAAATTCATAGATAGTCAAGGCTCAACATTGCAATTTCATAAATAAGATATAACAAATCTCACCTCCAACTCATCAAGCACCTTATCTCTCAGCTCACGATCAGGCACCATCCTATCAATGCATGTGACAAGACCATCCATGACCTCCTCATCCGCCTTAAATGTTTCCGAGAAGTAGAACTTCGGATTCAAGAAGTAGGCAAAGGCATGAATCGGTTGGTGGAGTTGGTGTGTCCATCTTCGATCAATGATGCGCCATATGATTTCATATTTCCTTTTGTTGCCACCATAGTAACGTGATATGGCCTCTTTGGCCCTATCCATGGCCTCATAGATGAAACCCATTGGCATGCCATCTCCATCCACCATACGAAGAACCCTCACCAAAGGTTCTGTCACCTAAAAAAATGAAAACAAATGTTAAATTATAACAAAATTAACCCCTCAAAAAATAAAAACAGCAAATAGATTATCATGTATAATTTTTTTTTGTGTGATTGCTACTTACCCCCATCAACTCCTCTCCATTTTTGATGAATGTCTCATCAAAAACTATGGCAACAATCCTCTCCCCTTCAGGTTTCTTGTAAAATGAGGACTCCTTCCAAGCATCGGACACGAACATTTGCTTGAGATGACCAATGGCACCAAGAATGCTTTGCAATGTGAGGAAGTGGCTAGCGAATCGTGTCACTCCAGGTCGCACAAGGTCCTTGCCATTTGTGAATTTCCTCATCAAAGAAAGCACCCAAGTATGGTTGTAGATAAATTTTGTAACATTTTTTGCATCTTCAACCACTCTTTTGACCCATGAAATCTTCCCAATGTCCTCTAGCAATAGGTCCAAGCAATGTGCAGCACATGGAGACCATACAATTGTGGGATACCTCTCCATAAGTAGTCTACCTGCAGCTACATAAGCAGCTGCGTTGTCCGTGATGATTTGGACAACATTATCAACTCCAACCTCTTGGACCACCTCATCTAATAGATTGCATAAAGTCTCAGCATTTTTGATTTCATGGGAGGCATCCATTGATTTTAGGAACACCAATCCACCATTAGAGGACACTAAAAAGTTAAGAAGAGTTCTATTTCGTCCATCTGTCCACCCATCAGATAAAATGCTGCAACCTTTTCTTCTCCAAAATTTCTTTTGCTCATCAACCACAAGCCGTGTATTCTTTACGGCTTCCTCTAGCAATGGCCCACTCAAATCTCTAGATGATGGGGTCTTAAACCCCTTTCCTGCAACTGTAAGGGCGTTCACCAAACCTTCCCAATATGGGCTGTTTGCAACATTAAAAGGTAGATTATTGTAGTACCAAAAGTTTGCAGCAGCCATCCTAGCTTCATGATGCTTTTCCTTATTCCAACCGGTACCTTCAAGTGAAGGTTGTGCTCCTAGAACATTACGTGGAATAAAATAATTTGGTCCTGATGAAGGACCCTGGTCAGCACTAGCAGTAGAAAAGGAACCATCAGGACTCTCACCAAAAGATGAATGTGGAGCACGAAAGCTTGGACTTGCAACACCACGGGATTGGGATCCACTCATCACAGTTGCTAGGGCATCCTTTGTTTTTTTTCTTTCATCTTTTTTTATCTCATAGTCAGCAAGAAGGGCCTTCATCTCTCTAATAATCTCAGGAGTAGCTTTCTTGCATCCCTCTACATTTTGCCCAGGTATTCTAGCAAGGTGGTATTTTAATCTGTTTATTCCTCCTGTCATCCATTTATCACATTCAGTACATGTCACTTCACCTTTTTTCTCTCCTGGAATTCCATACTTCCATGCAGGGTCTCTTTTATTTCCCCTTGGATTTGAAGATGACATTGCTGGAAGTTCAACATGGAAAACAAAAAAAAAATCAGTTAGGGTTTGCTAAAAAATCAGCAAATAAATATGATTCAAAGTTTCAAACAATTGCAAAAAAAAAAGAATGCAAAACCAAGCTAGAAATTGTAGGAATTAGGCTATTAAAGAAAATAGAAAAAAATTTGGCAGCATTTCCCCTTATTTCTCTTGAATTTTTTGATTTTGAATGAAAGAAAATTAAAAAAAAGAAGTGTTAGATCACTTACCTGACTCTATTTTGATCCTTTTAGCTCGTTCTCTTGGCTTCAATCAGCTCCAAATCAATTTGCAGACCTGTATTGGCAACCTAGACTGTGAAAATGAAACAAAAAATAAAAAAAAAGGCGTTTTTATGTTTTATGCTGTCCCAGCCGCGTAGGAGAGTCCTGGCTCAGGACTCCCGAGCCAGGACTCTCCTGGACTCGACTCCCGAGTCGTGGCGAGTCGACTCGAGAGGCTGGAGGACTCGCGAGTCCGTGGCGAGTCCACAGAGTCCTCAAGAGTCTGCAAACTGAACTTTCAATTCCAACACCTAGTGAAGTTTCAACCCCAAGGGCGCATTTAGCAAGTGCAACTTTCAATTTCGATACTTAGTGGAATTTCTCAACTCTTCAAGCTTAGGCGCAAATGATATGTTGAGCATCCAGTTTTGGCACTTAGAAAATTTTATTTATCCAACACCCCTTGGGCGCATTTACCACATAGAACTTTCAACTTTAACCTTAGTAAAATTTTCAAGTCATCTTCGTTGACCCTGGGCGCAAATGAGCTATGGAGGTTCCATTTTTGACTTGGGCGCATATAGTACCCTGAACTTTCACTTGAGGGTGCATTTGGGCTACCTTGCTTCAAGTTTTTTTTTAACTTAGGCAAAATTTTGAACTCCTTAAGCTTAGGCGCATTTCCCTAGGCAAGCTTTCAATTTCCCAGACTTAGTCAATTTTCCATCTTTCTTCAGCTCCTCAATGTGAATTTCGATGCCAGACCCCAAATTTTATCAAATTCGAAGGATTTTATGCCTTTTGCCAGATTCAGGGTGATTTTCCTCTGCTAACCCTAATTTGCCCTGACTTTCTATTTTTAGAAAGTTCCTTGAATTTCGCTCTTTCAACTGAATTTTGACTTTAGAAAGCCTGATTTTCGCCCTGCTCTGAATTTCAATTGATTCGTGCTGTTGATGCCTGATGCCTGTTTGCACCTGTTATTTTTAGCAACCTGCTAAAAATAGAAATTGCTCAAAAAGTCTTCAAATTTCATGTGTCGATTGCCTGAAGTGTGGTGATCATAGCTGCATGCCGCTTTAGAGTGACCGTCCTGTTCCAACCTTGATTTTAGGAAACCCTAATTTCTCTGCCCAAGCCTGCTAAAAATAGCAATTGTTTGATTCCCCATTCTCTGCAACTCCGTTTGATCTAAAATTCGCGCCAAGGGGTATTTATCACTTGCTTGACCTGTTCATACTGAGACTCGATGTTGACCTGCCTTTTATAGCTGCTTCTGAAGTGACTTACTATTTATAGTAAGTGCTTGACTCTGGGACTTTCCTAGTTTCGTTTGACTTGAAATTTGGATAGCGTGCTCCTTGTTGGTGAACTTGCTTGTCTGCATCGGCGTTCGAGATTGACTTTCTACTTATAGCCCGTGTCAAAAACACCTTACTAAAAATAGCAAGTGCTTCGATTGCCTTCAAATTTTGCCAGCAGACCCCCTAAAGGACACTAATTATGGTGGACACTTCAGTTTTGGGCATCTTGTCATCTGATTCCTCATTTTTAGTCTTCAAGCTCGAAACCCTAATTTTCTGTATGTTCTTCAAATGAGCTCTGTTTGACCTCGTTTCACTTGCATGATGATCGGTTCGGGGTTCTGAAATGCTGAGCAGCTGCTAGAGTGGTACCTGCCAAAAATAGAAAGTGGCTGTAAAGTGACCGACTGGTTACTGGATGACTTTGCATGTCACACTGCCCGAAAAATCTTGAAAAACCCAGAAAAACCCAGAAAAATCTTCAACATGCAAGCACTGGCTAAAACTAGCAAGTTTCAGAAGTGACCAGTTTCCCTTGCATGTTACACCGTTGCGAAGCTCTTGAAAAACCCAGAAGGAATATGTCGACATGTGTTGAGAAAATCTGCATGCAAACCCTAATATCGGCCTCTGAAGGCCGAATGCTGAAAGTCGTTATCTTGCTTTGCATGCCATATCATTGCGAAGGTCTCGAAAAACCCACAAAGAATCTTCGGACATGCATCAGAAAATGTAACATGTAGACCCTGGAATCTGCTCTGGAAGCCGAACTACTAAAAATAGCAAGTCATCTATTTTTGCTCAAATTTTGTCATAAATGAACTTGAAGTGTTCAAAATGTAATGAAGTTGTCAAAATGTGAAAATCTCGAGAAAATCAACCCCACGTCGACACTTACTAAAAATAGAAAGTTGGCAGAATTCAGTGAAAATTTAGGGGTCACCTGCTGGAAGCGTTGTAACAGCAGTGCTAGGCTCAAAAGCTGACCAACCAACTCAATTTGACCCCAAAGTGACCTAAAGATGTGAAACCCTAATATCAGACTTGGCCAAATTTTACGTTTAAGCTCGCGGACGGGAGCATCCCCAGAAAGTAGATAGCAGAAAAGGAGTAGAAAGAGAGACAAAACCAAAGCCAAAAGACCAGAATGGAGCAAAAATTTAGAGGTCCCCATTTTGAATGGGGCGATGTGTGAAAAGGTCACAACACATCTTAGCCTTACTGCCAACACTCAAGCCACCGTCACCCAGGCAACTTGAAGCCAAACCAATGGTACCACCCAACTCACCACCAACGTGATCCACCATTGATGTTGCATTAACCGAAGTGCTACTTTTGTCCAACTTCTTCAAAAGACTAAACATGATTCAGTTCTCCACCTATATTTTATACCGCTTCTTCCCTTGAGCTATTTCATGATTAAACTGAACAACAACAGTCATTTTTCCTCTCCTTTCTTGCATAAAATCATTTTCCAACCACTCCATCTCTGCAAGAACAAAATCCCAGTGGGAGTCTCTTCGTGGAGGCTCCAGAAAAGGCTTTGTTTTAGCCAGCTTAGCATTCTTTTTCAATCTAGCCTGTAAACCTTCTTCAGTCTTGACCATAACATTTGAGGTCCCTAACTATTTGTCATCAGGTTTGGAATTTCTTCTCCCCGTATGCAGATCAGCACAACTTGGTTCAGTAACCTATATTGAGATCTTCTTCTATCTAAATCCTTAGGTTGGACGATGATTGTTGATAATCACTGATTGAGTTATAACTAAAAGAATGCTAAGAATCAAAGCCAACACCATCATAGGCATCTGTAAAAAATTTCAACAGTCAAAGACACAACTGCACTGACAGCAAGAATTGTAATGCCTCAACATCAATATCTTCACCTGGACAATGCGACTGCCTGAGGAAGAATTCGCCAACTCTTGATATTATCGACTCACCATGCTCATTGCTTAGCATATACACATAAACGAAGTGAACAATTGTGTTCAGATGAGTATACAATATCAACCATAACAGGGACCCAACACTTTAAAGAAGTTTGATATCATTCCAATGAAGTTCGATATACTTTTCAAGCGCCTTTGACTTACTCCTTTGTCTTGTTCTGAATCTATCCAAGGCCTGCAGCTTTCTTTTGACTCATTCAAATGTCAAATATAGCATCCTTCGATTTATTCTTGTTTGTCTCCTCTGAACAATCCTCTGAGAATGTTCACGACTTCTTGTTTCTCCAAGCCACAAACTCCACTATCTAGCTTAATTTTTCCACTTGGCATAGAATATTATCCTTCTACCCAACAATGCGTCACCTTTCTTCACAAGCACTCAAATATTCGATTCTTTGCCTTATTCGACTATTTGCCTTATCTGCCTGCTGCTGATGAATTGGTCTTCATTTTCTAGCTCATAAAGACGACCTCCGGAATATGAAGCTGCTCTCGAAAATGAAGATTTTGGCATTTTATCCTTGCGTCCTTTACACAAATGATGTTTGATGATTTTTGAGATATTTAAATCACCTTTTAGATGATGCGCCAAGCAGCTCCCAATCTTTGCCTTGTCGTCTTCTGCCAGCCTAATCTGATCAGATCATTTCTAAACCCGCTTTGATACCATGTTAGTTTTAGGATCAGAAATGCAATAAGCACAATACAGAGAACAATGAACAAAATATTTTTATCCTGGGAAAACCCTCCTACCCGAGGGAGAAAAACCCAGCAAGATGATCTCATATAAATCAAGAAAATATCAGGGCCTAGAAAGGCCAAATACAATACAATGGATCTGCACTTGCATATGGTGCAATTTCTTGAGTACACAAAATATCTAACACTTCTCCTAAAGTCGAATCTGCTGCTCTTGAAGGGCGAACTTGCTGCTGAAGATATACAAATTGGAATGGATGAATTGATACTCAAATGGGGAGATACCTTCTCCTATATATAAAAGCTAGGCAACCCCTCATCTAAAGCCGACCTTGAACAATAGAGTATTTTTGTTTAACACAAGATAGGTTGACCTGCCTAAGATACATTATATAGAAGGGAAATTATCTCCCGAAGCTACACAACACTAACACTAAGCACTACTAAAAAATTGTTGAAATTCGCCTTTTATTCGTACGGATAAAGAGTATATATTTTTTAATAAATATATTTAAAAAAACAATTTTTAGGGCCTTTTCAGGTTGAATGGCATGAATTTGCTCATTTACAAACCCAAAACCCATCTTCAGTTGTTCCTATTTGGTTGGGCTAATGAGCCTACAAGAGCTAATAACTCACCTTCCATGAGCAAATCCACCACAATGGAATCAGGGGAAGCGAAACACATACTCCCGAAGCTGGCCGAAACCTACAAAAATGAGATTAGGGATAGGGAGATAGGGCTGTGGAGAGGAGAAATACAGATTTTATGCTTTGGGTTCAAAGAAGGGTTGGCTCCTCTTTAGTATTTAAATATTTAGATTTTAATTTTTAAGTTTTGTTTTTATTTTAATTTTTTGTTTTTTAAAGTAAAATTTAATATCTTTTTATTTTATGTTTTAAAGTTTAAACCATGTAGATTTGTTATTTAATATGTTTTTTAATTCAAAATATTTGTTTAATATTTTAAAATATTAAAATTATATTTTCAATTATAATATATTTATTATTTAAACATATATTACTTATTTATATATTAATAATATTTAAATTAAAATTTTAAACATTTATATTATAATGTATTGAAGTTTAACACAATATTGTTTATTTTTTATGGATTTATTCTTATATTTAAAAAAAATCAATTTTATGCAAGATGAATTAATCATGATTTTTCTTCTTTCAAATTTTCCCCCTTTGTGAACTTCATCCGAGTTTTATTATTGTCTAACACAAATTCGAACTCAAACATTGTGACATATGTAAGTTTATATTGTGGCACATAAACAAGGCTTTGACAATTTGTCACCCAAAGAGGTTCCACTATGCCAAATATCCAGGTTGACAAGGAAATCTATAGTTTTTCGATGGTGGTTGAGAATAACCAACACATCCTTTCATAAAAACTTTACATTATAGTATTCAATTTACTTAAATTATTAGCAGCTCTCTTTGTCACATAAGTCATTTTACATAGTCTTTTAATATTTGTTTATGCTTGGGATAAAAGTATCATGACATCTTCGTGACAGTTTCTTATTTGTTCAAGATTACACAGTGTTGTAAAGGTACACTGCTATCATTAATGCACCCAACTTCATGGAAGGAAAGAAGATGGAACCTATTTTCCATTTCTTCTTTGCTGTATGAAATGATCATTTTATTTGACCTTTATGTGGAAAATATTATACTAACATTATATTTGTAGTCTGAATTTAAAGAGGCAAAAGAAACATAAGATTGTTGATAATATATTTTCTTATCTTCTTGGCTTATTATATTCCTCTGTTACTGCAGGCAGTTGTGATTGAAGAAGTAGATGTCTTTACTTTTCGTCCTAATGTGGGGCTTCGGGCAAGATATCATGCTGTATGTTAATCATATTCTTATATTTCTTTAATGAAACAGTGAATTTTTATTGCAGATAATATTCTGTGAAAATGTAATGGTCTTAAGAGAAACACATGTACTCCAAGACCCTGATGAAATGAAAGACCTTAGCCTGCATCAGAATGTTTGTTATCTTTTCACTATTTTATTTCTTGCATAGTTGCCAGAAACCACAGTTATCCCCATCCAATAATTAGGTATGATTTGGGAACAATCCGTGCTGTTTCTTTGTCTTCTAATATAAAACATCTATGTAAAGAAGTGTGATATATTATATACAAAATTATTTTCTATACTGAGCTAGCCAGAATTTCAATCACCATATCTAAAAGAGTAGAGAACTTCCTTGAATGTTTCTGGCCCTGATAAGAAACATGCACCTGTTTCCTTGTTTTCAAATCATGTTTTGAAAGATTATTGATGCTAGCCTTCAAGTCTTTGTTTAGTAATAGTCAGTTAGTGTGTTCCCTATTTCTTGAAAATGTTTGTGAAACTTATGACTTTAGCAACTCAAGTTTACCCAAAATATTCTGAATTCTATAAATAATGTTTGTTAAGCTGGAAACTCATTTCTGGTATTCTGGAACATGTCCGAAAATATTGAAACTCTGGGGGAATGGACAAATTCCTGTAAAACTTTCTGGAAATAATTTTGTCACTATCTGGAAGTTTATGACTCTTCTCCAAGAATTTGTGGATAATTTCAACAGCTAGAACTTAACTCTCCATAAGTTTCTCCCATTTCCAATGGTGTCTCCTTAGAAGTTTACCACAATAGTTATGCTGTTTACTGGTTAATCACCCGTGTTTTCAATACTTGTGTTTTCAAGTCCTCTAAGTACTTGTTTCTAATGCTTGGACAACATCTCAAAAGTTAAGAGTAACTATTTTGTAATTTTAGAAAGTGATGTGTATGATGCAGCTTGAAAAATGACTAAATATCTGTATTTTTTAGTATTGGACTTAATTATACACATTGAAACTACTACAGGGGATTTATGTTACAATGTATCATGTGTGCTTGTATTATCAAAATTTGACTGACATGATTGTTCAAAAAACTGGCATGAATGGCATATAGCCATATTGTGACAGTACAGATACACCTTCAAACATGTTAATAATCAATACTAACATTGCCTCACAGGCGATCAAGTCCCTCACATATGCGAATGATTTTCTTTAGAGGAGAGACTGTGACTAGGGTTATCAACTCGTGGTATGGTTTGAAATTGCGACTGTTCCTAGAGGTGAATAGCTTAATTTTCTGTACTTGAAAAAATGAGTGCTTTGCTGCGAAAGTATTGTTTTATACATACATATATAAGCAGTTTGCTTCTGAGAATCCTTTTGTAATGGGTGTTCTCAATATTTCTTCTTGATAAGAAGCTTCTTTGACCCCCTATTGGTCCCAAGTTGGATGAATGTCCCAAATCCAGATGAATGGAAATGTGTAGACTAACAAGTTGATACATGACTCTCTGAATGGAGTAAAGGAGGGGTCCTTTCATTGCCTGTGGTCATGTAATATCTTCTCCTCTTACAGTGCTGTAAAAGATCTTCAATAGTCAAAATAAACCATGATTTTGAAAGGAATTGGGAATTCATGCCATTTAGTTTCGCAGTTCAAATCTACTCCTAGTTTATTACTCTATCAACCAGCTTTCCAACTTTTAGACAGAATAACCTAATAAGTTAATGTAAACATGAACTGAACATATGTTGAAGTGTTTCAGAGTTTTGCAATCTTTGCAGGTTCATTTAGTTTTGCAGTCAAAACTCTTTATTTTTTCCAGCTTATCAAATTTTAGACAAAATAAACCTAATAATTTAATGTAAACATGCACTAAATATATCTTGAAGTGTGCTGGAGATTTTGCAATCTTCACAAGTAGTAGTATTGGCCATGGTTGTCCAAAACAGGTGCCAACAAGTAATTTTTGCCAGAAAAAAGCTGGCATCATGCTCCACCTTTGAGGTTTTTGTAGTCCTTATCAAGCTAAGAGATTCATTGGTACTTCTATCTTTGTATGCAAGAAGAAGAGAGGTTTGCATATAAATAGGGCACAGTGTATTTCTTTTAAAAATATTTTTTGGTTGCATATAGCATTTACTTGAACTTGAACTTGCTGAACAAACTTTTTCAGTCATCTATTAGAATTTTACCAAGTTTTCTATAGGAATTTTGAAGATATATGAACTGGTTTTCTTAAAGCAACTGTATATTTTTCCAAATAACATACATCGTTAGAATTACAATGAGCAACATCCCTTTGAGATTTTGTCAAAGGAAATTCAACACAATTTGTACAATTATTTTTAGTGTGACCACATTTCTTGTAATAGTAGAAAGCATCAAGACCTTCTTGGGCTTCCCATTTTAAAGCTGAATTGTATGATACTGGTTCGGGTACAGGTTCAGGGTTTGGGTTTACCAGTATGGTGAACAGTTTATTTTTGGTTCAGTACACCAAAATAATATATACAGAATTGAGAACACAAGTGATATTGATTAAGATAACTGATAATTCAATGTCAAATGTCAAATCAATGCACAATCACAATTAGTAGTACTCTTCATATTGCTCTTTATTCAGAGCATCAATGTCATTGCTTGGTTCATTTGAACCACAAGCAGGCACAACACCACTCCACTAGTTGCATCATGTGTATGAGGCTCCTCATCCTCTAAATATACCATGACAAACTGGCAAATTCAAGTTGGCACATTCAAGGGCTACATCCTAATTCTGCATTGCCTACTTTGTATACTCGACCTTCTTATGTGATGGGGTGCAAGTTTAATGCACATAGATCAACTCCTCTGTTTTTTTTCAGCCAATCAGTTGTGTTTAACTGAGTTGATAAAAAAGTATGTATTGCAGTTTTGCTTAGCTGAAGAAGAATGTACAACTTGTTGAGATTGGAGAATAGTCAATACAACATTTGCAATTATAGAATTAACATATAATGTATAGCTGCTGAAGAAGACTAGGAAGGCTTTTTAAATAAAAAATGCATACATATGATAGAACTTTGATTGCAAGAGGTTGTAGGTAGACAATGCCTTGGCCATGGAGGTACTGCCATGTGTGAGTGTTGTGCTTGTACTTGTCTTGAAGGGTGCTAAGACAACTATTCCTTTATGTTATAAAACTGCCAAACTCAGCCACAACAAGTTTCTCTAAATTTGGATGCCGGAAGAGTCTAATGATTGCAGCCTTGTAACCCCAAGATCTCTATATGGTGCTACCCTCCTGGGCAAGGAAATTATTTGTGTTTTAATATTTGGGGGACAAAGCAAATGCTAGAAGATGCAAGGGTGTGATCATTGAGTTTTGTTTGAAAAATGTTTTGTGTGGTCATTCTCCTTAGTTGGTATTATGACCATTATCTTTCTATTAGGTGTCCATGCTGTCGTATATGTTTCCTAAACATGAGGGGTCCATATTGGCAACCCTGATCATACTTATGATTAGCTTGGTGAATCTCAAAAGATAATCCACACGAGCCCCACCAGTCATCATTGTAATGTCCTGTTTTAAATTTTCCTTATTTTTTTGCCTTAAATCTTCCACACTCACAGTAATACTTGCATAATTATTTATAAATACTCATTTAACTTTAAACTTATAATTTTGGTAGTTATAAACTTCAGATTTAAAGCTTTAATACAAATTTGAAAATATTAAGCTTATATTCTGCTGTAATATTTCTTCCAATTTGCAGTTTCCTCACTTGTATAAATGTCTTGAAATGTTTTCTAAATTTTTGTCTGAAGTTAGGGGTTTTCGTCCTTAAATTTCTGATCTTTGAGGGGTTTCATCCCTGGGTTGCTGAATAATTCACAAGGAAAAATATATATAATATGTCTTAATAAATTCATTTCTCCTTCTCCTTGATTAATCTTCCTTATATAACCTTTTTCTTTAATAGACATAACTCTTCATCTACATGCATTTTGACTTTTCATTGAAACTAAACTTCATTAAATTTCAGTTTTTTTATAAGCTTAATTATTATCCCTTTTATTGCCTTTCCTTAAGGGACCTACATCAAAAGAGGGGGCACTAAAATCATCTTATATCAAACCTTTGACCTTTCCAACTCATTTGAATTTGATTGCCTCCATACACTTCAAAGGTTGTTGATGACTATGGTGCTAAATGCCTCACACAACTTCGCAAGTTGTCAAAAGGTAGTGATCTTAAACCAATTATTTGACCTTTTTGGCTGATGTTGAGTTTGATCGCTTCCATACAATCTAAAGGTTGTTGATGATCATGATGCTTAGTGCCTCACACAACTTCACAAGTTGTCTCAAGACAATTGTGTGTGATTTCAATTGAGTCTCAAAAAGCTTATATGGTGTAAAAAATTAAAATAAATAGGAAAATTTATATGCTTGATTTAAATTTATAGCAAACTTAAAGTAAATCAAAAGATTAAATAATAAAATTTTACAAATTGAACTTTAAAGACCTAAAAATGGCTTGTGGTATGATGATTTGTCACACACATCCAAATCCTCTTAGACACAAAGTAGATTTCTTTGATCCACTTGATCTGTGTGCCAATCTTTTACATCACCAACTTGAGTGAGTGGATGGCATAGTGTCCAAAACTTGTGCTTGAATCTTGCCAACACCATTAAAACTATTGGCCAATAATTTTAAATGTTGTTTGTTATGACTTGGACAATGTTTGAGTGCCCACCATCTCTATTGCCTTTATGAGGATGTCAGTAATTTTTAAATGTTGTTTGTTATCACTTGGACAATGTTTTGAGTGCCCACCATCTTTATTGCCTTTTTGAGAATGTTGGTAATTTTTAAATGTAGTTTGTTATGACTTGGACAATGTTTTGAGTGCCCACTATCTCTATTGCCTTTATGAGGATGTTGGTAATGCACTTTGCATTCTTCACTTGCCCCTCTAGGCACATTGCGATGACATTAATTAAAAGTTTGTTTTTGCAATCTCCCCTTTCATTAGAAACAATGGGCACTCTTGTTTTGACTCATGAATCCTAGATTGGCTACAAAGATGTTTGTACAATTTTTTTCTTTGCCAATAAGGTATTGTGTACCTTTTCAAACCTAAGACCTATATAACCTATGGGTGTTCGACTGATAGTCATTACCATTTCTTGCCAATATGGTGATCTCATGAGGTTGAAAGAAATCTCATTGATGTAAATGTGACGTGCAATGTACTCATCTACAATGCCCCTCGTCTCATTTTGAAATGCCCTTTATAGTGGGCCTCATTTATAAGAAATAAAGGGACTATTGCCTTATTGAGAAGATGGTGTCACCATGAAAAGATGTGTAGCAACTAATATTGGAGAAGCAAAAGATGACCCTAAAGGTGGCTTGTGTGATCCTTTCTTGGATAAAGGATGGTTTTTTGTTTTTTCTCACTTGTTTGTAGTTTCCATTGCTTCTTTCTCCTTGATTTACAAGATAATTTGCTCCTTTGGCAACCCATTTTTGTTTGGCAATGGACAATTTTTGATTTCTTGGCCAGCCATCACACACAAGTGAGCTTTCACTTGAGTATATAAGCTCGTACACTCATTATGTCATTGGCTACAATGTCAAAGACAATTCCCACCTCCATGAAGCTACTTCTTGGTCAAAGATAATTGACATTTCATCAAAGAGGTTACCCTTGGTCAAATTTGAAAGACTTTTCGTGCTTGGGCGCATTGAACTAGAGCTAGCAGCCATTATAAATAATACCATAGAAGCATAAATCAGGAAAAAACCATGAATAGTCGTGAAACGACAAAATTCCAAACTTTTTCTTAAAAAAATGCGATTTTTCATAAAAATCATTGATCACTGATTTTGACTCTTTTCCCTTGAGTTTTGTTGATAGTTTAATTGTGATTTTTTGATATTTAATTTGTTAGATTTCACCCACCTACATAATTGCATTGCCGATACACTATGTTATCCCAAGTTTCCGAGATGGGGATGACAAGGGCTGAGGGAATGCGTTTTGGGGACGGGGATGATAGGGAGGACAGTTTTTAGGAGATGACAAGGGACAACTATTAAAACATAGGGAAAATTTAAAAAAATATAGAAATTTTGAAATATTCATATGATAGCATTGATAAAGCAATCATCATATACATCATAGAACCTTAACACATAATATTAGAGTTCAATTGAGATTTTCATTTCATAGAAAGCGACAACCAAATTAAGTTTTAACAAAATTTAATTGCATTCATTGACAATGTGCATATATATTATATAAAAATTACAACAAAATGCCCAAAGGTTGCAAGTTTCAACTGCAAAACGACAAAAATATAGAGATATGCAGTTGTCCCTAATCAACATCGCTTAACACTGCATGGAAATTGAAGTATGAGTCACTACCACTATGAGAGGCTGTCTCATCTTGTTCCAATGGAACCCCAAGCAATACATCATGTGCCTCCTCATCATCAACCTACGTAGTATCTTTGAGATCAACATCCTAACGTGTAGTTGGAGTCTTACAATACTCAAGAGTTCGTCAATCTTGAAGCCACAAGATACTATGCACAACCACCAGCTTCTCCGATCGTCTAGTGGTAAGCCTATTCCTCTTGACTGATTGGATGAAGCTATATGTAAACCAATTCAACTCTGGTGCATCCTTGCCATGCCATGTCCAACCAATGGGGTCGGTTTGAGCTTGTAATGTCCCTTTTGTGAAAATTAGATAAAAATAATATTTTATTATTTTGAGTTTGGGCTCCCAAAAAGGAGGGAAAAATATTTAAATATTTTGGGTAAATATTTTTGCCAAAATATTCTCTCTAGATATATGGGCTTGGTTGATCCTTGGAGGGATAAGGAGAAAGGGAAATAACCCAAAAAAAAAAATAAAATTGGAAATTGGCGTCCAAGAAAAAGAGATATAAAAATGAATTTTAAATAAATTTTAAATGCTAATTGGCACCTAGAGCTAGGTCGGCCTGATTGGGAGGCATAAGGAGAGTGTGTATTTATACAAGGTGAGTTGGAGGCATTAATGATCATTCAAAAATTTATAGCTGCTCTTCTACTTTGCTTATTGGAAAATTCTCTAAGGACGGAAACCCTTGAGAATCAAGAAGTTGGATGAAACCCTAGCTTCTTCCAAGAAGGACTTCATGATGAAGGTTCCTATGTGCTTCAATGGAGATAGTTGCTAGTTTCATGTCAATTTCGCACCAGCATTTAGATTTCTGATTTGAAGGGTGAGTTGTGCAAGTTGGAGGTTCTAATTCAGATTTTCTAGGGTGGCAAAGCCCTAACATTAGTCCAGCAGGCCAGCACACCCCTTGGTAGGGTTATTTCAATTGTTTCTTCATCATCTAGTAATGTTTGTGGCTGAGGCAGTTTCGCCCAACTAGGGTTAATTTGCATCTGCATTATTAGGGTTTCTTCATGTTGTGGCGCATGTTTGAAGCCCACTTTCCTTTGTAATTTGCATTCATATTTTTAGCAGTAGACTGGAGGTTACATATCAGTAATATATTGGCTCATATTGTTGGATCTAGTCAAACTACTGTGATGATTTATTCCACACTAGAACTTTGCCTTTGGAGAAGGCAACTTGATATCCTTTATCTTCCAAGGCTGAAATAGAAATAAGATTGCGCTTGATTCCAGGAACATAAAGAACATTACTCAACTGAAGTGTGATGTTGGAATCCAAATGAAGTGAAGAGGTCCCAATTCCTGTCACGGAGTAGCTAGCATCATCTCCAATGATGACTTGTTCGAAAGACTCCTTTTCCACCAAACTTGATGAGTGCTCCTTAAAGCCGGTGATGTGTCGTGAAGCACCACTGTCGATTATCCAAGTGTTGGTGTCGGAAGGTACACTGCTTGATATTGCCGAATAAAACAAATATTCACTTGAATCCTTTTGAGGAGAGGCATCATCAACATCCGCAACGGTAACTTGTTGCTTAGGTCTAGTTGGACAATACTTAGCGAAGTGCCCAAACTTGTCACACCTAAAACATTGAATGTTGGACATATCCCTCTTCTTCTTGAATGGAGGTGCATCATCATTTCCCTTGTCCCGATTCCTCTTGAAGAATCCTTTTCTTCCATCTTTTCCTTTCTTCTTTGAAGTATGGGAGGCGAGAACATGAATATCTTCGTTCTTTGAACTTTGACCAACGCCTCTTGCCACCAACCTTGATTCGTCTTGAATGCAATCGGATCTTAGGCGATCAAACTTAGGCAATTTTGACCTTGCATTGATTCCTTGAATGTATGATTCCCAAGACAAAGGCAGCCCATTGAGAGCGAGCATAGTCAGATCCTTGTCATCAACCATATACCCAATTGTAGAGAGCTGATCTCTCAAATCTGAAATCCTCATGAAGTATGCAATAACAGATTCTCCTTTTGACATCTTCACATGATGCAATTGATGCTTTAGTGCAAGTGCACGACTGGTGTTGTTGATTTCGTACATCTCTTCCAAGGTCTTGAGCATATCTCTCGCTGTCTTCAACTTAGAGATGATAGGAACAATATGATCCTTGACGGAATCAACTAATATCTTCATTGCTTTAATGTTTTTCTTTGCCCACTGCAACTTTTCTTCTTCCTCCTCAGGTTCAGAAGCACTAGACTCCACGAACTCGCCTAAGTCATTTTCACGCAAGGTAAGCATGATCCTAAATCTCCATGAAGTGAAGTTGGATGCACCTTCGAGTCTATCTTCAACCTTCAACCCATTCATCATCTTGGCTGATGTACATAAGTGAACAAATAGGGTATGCTGATTAGCAATAATCTGATCACGATCCTCTCAAACCCGCTCTGATACCATGTAAATTTTAATGAACAGATTAATGCACATAAAATTAATTCAAAATCAGACAATAACACAGCAAATACCCTGGGAAAACCACCCTCTTGAGGGAGAAAAACCCAGCAACAAAGATCTCTCTTATATATATGAATAGTGGCAGCAATTCGCTTTACAATGAGGCCAAACTCAAGGCCGATATTCAGCACCAATACACAATGCAATATCAGATAATAATCTGATCTTCCTTTCAATCTAAATCTGCACTTAAGGAAAATGCGCAACTTGCTCTTGAATACATTCGCACTTGATAGAATAAACTTGATGATCACAAATGATAAAGTGAACCTCTATATATACAAATTGAAGAGACACTTCTTTCTATGAAGCAAGTTGGCTAATCAATAAGTATATATTTCTTACAAATAAATGTGACCAATAAATGATGGAGGTCAGCCTTGTGTCTCTTTATTTCTTTTAACAAATTCGTTGCCATATATATATAAGTTAAATAGCCACATGGCTATCATTTAATTTATCAAGCTGGAGCATTTTATCGACGCTGTCTATTATCCTTAAACGTATGCAGATGGATTTTCTCTCGTCAAATTATCGAGTAATCGCTAGTAGCTCGCAAAAAACCCACAAACTTGGCATTTTTGTGTGTGTATAAATATGTTTGTGTGTGTATATGCATGCAAACTTGGCATCCTGTGTATGTTTATAGATATGCATGTGTGCACAATGCAGTCTTGAGTATACACATACATAAATATCTACACACATTTGCTGAGTATTTGTTGAGTATTTACCGAGTATTTGCTGAGTTTTTCCCGAGTCAAAATTTTTGGGCTTGCCAAGTACTCTCTAATTCCAAGTATGTATACTATGCTTGAGACTATCAAGGAGACAATCTTTTGATGGTTACTACATGAGGAAAAGAAAGGAAGAGGAAGAACAGTCAAACAGTGATGAAGACATGATAGAGCAACCCAAAGAAGAACCAAGAATGTTTGTTGAAGATGTGCCAATGATTGTTGATGTCCAGGAGACACCCACTCACTTCTCAAGTATGGAAGTAATGAAACTTTATGATGACAATCTGCAATGCTTGGAAAGGTTTGATGATTTGCAAGATAAAGGTTATGCTATTGTGAAGAGTGGTTTGACTAAGACTGATCCCTTGTGAGGAGGGATGGCAAGTTTATCATGAAAACCCTAAGTATAGTGAAGAGATAAGAAGAGAAAACTCCGTAGAGGTTGACTAAGAAACATTTGAGCTCTTTTGCTCCAAGATTAATGGATTTGTTGATTGGTTAATTTGTAATCTCGAGAAGGAAATTTTTTGTGTGCACATGATGGATCTAGGAGAGTGATTGAGCTTGAGAAAGACACTGCATTTGAGCATGAGGCAAGGACTGATTTTTTGATGTATGACAGCAGTCCTTTATCTTCACATTATCATGTTATGACAGCCAAGAGGATCAGCCTCAAGGCTTGTGACTTTCATGGAGAAACTCATGTTGGACGAGCACTTGGCAATGGACAACTAACAAAGGCTGAAGAATTGATTGAGTCTCTTGAAGACGCTACAAATAGTTGGGAGGTTGTTGTTCTGATTGCTATCAGTGACATAGGAAGGGCTGATGTGTTCTTCTATGCTCTTATGAGGGGCATCCTGCACATCCATAAAGCATCTTTCGAAGTTGGAGAGTTGGTGGGTGTTGATAGCTCAATGAGGTACACTCATCTCTTCAATTTTGATACATATGGTAGGGTGATGATATGGGATCTAGGTTGGTATGCTGTCATTGCTTGAGGGCAAGCAATTTCGGGAAGGGAGGATTTTAATGTCCCTTCTGCGAAAATCAGATAAAAATAATATTTTATTATTTTGAGTTTGGGTGCTCAAAAAGGAGGGAAAAATATTTAAATATTTGTTCCAAAATATTCTATATATATGGGCTTGATCAGCCCTTGGAGGGATAAGGAGAAGGGGAAAGAACAAAAAAATAAAATAAATTTAAATTGGAAATTGGTACCCAAGAATAAGAGATATAAAAATGAAATTAAAATAAATTTTAAATGCTAATTGGTGCATGCAGCTAGGCCGGCCTGATTGGGAGGGATAAGGAAAGATGTGTATTTATACAAGGTGAGTTGGAGGTATTAATGACCATTCAAAAATTTATATTTGCTCTTCTGCTTTGCATATTGGAAAATTCTCTAAGGACGGAAACCCTTGAGAATCAAGAAGAAGTTGGACGAAACCCTAGCTTCTTCCAAGGAGGACTTCATGATGGAGGTTTCTATGTGCTTCAATGGAGATAGTTGCTAGTTTCATGTCAATTTTGCACTAGTATTTAGATTTCTGATTTGAAGGGCGAGTTGTGCAAGTTGGAGGTTTTAATTCATATTTTTTAGGGTTGCAAAGCCCTAACATCAGTCCAGCAGGCCTGCACACCCCTTGGTAGGGTTATTTCAGTTGTTTCTTCATCATCTAGTAGCACGTTTGTGGCTGAGGCAGTTTCACCCAGCTAGGGTTAATTTGCATCTGCATTATTGGGGTTTCTTCATGTTGTGGTGCATGTTTGAAGCCCACTTTCCTTTGTAATTTGCATTCATATTTTTAGCAGCAGACTGGAGGTTACATATCAGCAATATATTGGTTCATATTGTTGGATCTAGTCGAACTATGATGATGATTTAATGCTACTGTGATCTGCTATAATTTTATCTACTTTTTATTTGTAATATGTATTGCTGTTCATGCATAAAAGCACTCTGAAAATTATATCAGCATACTAGGGTTTAGTAGAAATTGAAAATCTGAAAAACTAGGGCATCATTTTATGTTACAAAAATCTAGAAATTTTGCAAAAATATTGTTTGGGCTATTTCAGAGCTAATGTAGCTCTATCCATCCTTGCCTCTAGTCTACTAAATGTTGGGCCACAAAGATTCACGAAGGCTAGCCATTGCGCTCTAAGTTTGCTAGACTCTTCAACATATATTTCCAAGGGCCTTCATGAAGCCTTCTTTCACCTCTTAATCGCTAGATGGAGGCACTCTCCTAGGTCTTGCTGCATACCATTTGGGATTTAGAGTATAGTTTGTCATATGAAGTGGGCTGTTCTTAGTGTTCCACCACCAAGTGTAATGTCCCCATTTTCATGAGCATCAGAGTTCGATGGGTTGGCCTATTATTTGGACCCTCGTAGGCTAACATGTATGGATCGGGATTCTCAGTGGCAGATAATGGTGGATATTGTCATTTCCACCCCTTCAGTTCAGTGTTGGGCTCAGTGCAGGTCTTTGCAGTTCAGTGTTTGCCAGCTTTTGACGGCACGACAAAACACTGAGAATTGAGGGAGATATTAATATTTTAGTGGTTAAGTCATTTAATATTATAAAGTTATAATTTGACTTTATAATAATTAAAAATATTATAAAATAATGACTTAAATGTTATATAGTGAAAATCAAAATCACTTAAGTCATTAATAAGGTATGCCCACTTGGTAAAGTGAAATAAAAGACTATTGAAGTAATTTAAATGGCAAAGTGCGTGACTTTTTGGAATGCATGCCTTTTTAGGGATATAAGGAGAAAAGAAGGAATTCAACCTCATTAAATTTATTGATCATTTGACATTTCTTCCTTGGCTTTTTGTTGAGCTTTGCCTTCTGGAACAAGGGTTTTAGGAAATTTCTTCTTGGAGAGCGACAATTCTTCATCGATCTGTGATTGTGAGACTGTGGAATACCAGTTGAATAGTTGCAACCTTAGGAGCTTCATTCAGGAGTTCTTCAGTGTTTCATCAGAGTTCTTTTGTGGAGTATTTTCTTGTTTTCAATAAAGGAAAGGGTTTATCTATTTGGATTGCCATCTTTCCTCACCCATCAACATCACACAGAGGTCGTACCATTTCTGGAGAGAGAGGCCGTACATTTCAGCTTGCACATGTGGACACCCAGAGAAGGGCGTGTGAACCAAAAGGCTGAAATGCCTTCCCTTTTTGCAGTTTGTCAGCTTCATCACTGGCGCCTAGCATCTGTAGAGCATTTGCCTCCGTTTCCAAGCTAGAGAAATCATTCTGTGGTCTTGTACGCTTGGATATGTTAGTTTTCACCATTCTTGACTGGCAAGCTTTGGATTTTCTTATTTAAATAATTTGGAGGCATCCGGGTACGTTTATCATTTGTAATCTCTTTGTAGTGGTTGTTTAATACTTCTTGCAATTACAATTTCTCAGAAATTGCTCAGATCTGTGTTTTATCAACATTTATATACTATCGCCCCTTCTACTTCTGTCTAGAATTTCTCTTAAAAAACTTAAAAAACACAAAAGATAAGCAGAAAACTTCAAGGGTTGAGTTGGAGCCAGTTGGGCTCATCACACCAAGTCACAATGGGCCTAATGTGCTCCTCATAAAATCTCAAATTAGGATCCTTGCTATGAATTGCTTGCTTCATCTATCCAAGCATGCTGTCAAATTTCTTATAAATCTCTCCAAGGCTAGGAGAGTCTATATCAACATATTATGACCTGCACAACAGGTGAAATGATGGAGCAAATATATCTACAAAGAATTAAAATAATTTAGTAAAATTATAAGTTAGAAGCTTAGAAACAATAAAAATTATAAAATAAAAAATTTAATAATAAAACCAACTAATTAATTTAATATTAGTAATAAATGAAAACCACAAATTAATACTAAAATCAACAATAATTAGTTAATGATAAAACCAACAATTCATTAAAAACAACAATCTCTTACCTCATTGTGGACCACCAATCATTGTTGATGATTTTTTGTTCGACACTTTTTCCTTTGGTTGTGTTTGCCTCTACCCATCTAGCCCACTTCGAATTAATCACCATTAATTGTAGAGGCTCTTGCACCTCAAGCATCCTCTCCAACAAAATAAAGTAGCTAGCATATTTAGTTATCCATAGGATTGAGGAATTCCTTCTTCAAAAAAGACCTAAACAAAGCAAGTGATGTGTGATGATTGCAAATGAACATTTGAATGCCTCTAATTATTAACACCATTGCTTTCACCCAATCTATTTTCCCAATGTCCTTCATTGCATTGCTCAATGCATGAACACAACATGGGATCAAAAAATGTGCTTGTAAGCATCCTCCATCATCAAGTAAGTTAACTTGCATAAATTGGTTGAATCAGTCACTACTTGTGCAATACTAGAGGGTCCAACCTCTTCTATGGCATCCTTCAAAATCTAAAATTGGAAGCTTGCATCCTTTCTCTTCCCCGAACAATAAATAGCTCTAAGAAAATAAGAGCTTGTTGGACATGTGACAATGACATTGATGAGTGGCCGATGTTTAATAATGGTCCACCCATCTATAATGATAGAGCAGTCAACCCTTATCCAAACTTGTCTCAACTCCTCCATCATCATACTCACCTTGGAATACTCCTTATCAAGGAGGGAGGTGTGTAGCTAATGTTCTCCAAGGCTAACATATGAAGGACCAACAACAAGTGTATCTTCGAATATTTGTTTAAAATATGGAGTGTGCCACATGAAATGGTATGGTATTAACATAGAAATATTTGGCAACAAAACTATTGGCTACATCTCTTGATTGCATGTTAAACATGTTTGCAACACTAGTGGACCTTTTCTTTCCTCTTTGACTCTTAGGCTCTACGCTTTTGAATTTTGTAGCTGTGGCACTAGACAATGACCCACTAGGCTGCAAACTCTCCATTGCCATTCCTCCTTTTTTTTTGCTTCACCTTCCATGTTCAACCTAGTCACCTTGTCCTTCTTAGCTAATGTTATGGTTTTACATGCTTTTACCCCTTGACAATGGGAGTAAACTCTTGTGTAGCTGCCTCTATAGTCCTCCTTGCAAATATGACACAACCATACTCTAATCCCCCTTGAATTTTTTTTCTTAATGTTTATGGCTGTTGCAAATTGTAAAAGATGTGTTTTTGGGTTAAATGGGCCCTTTGCATAATTTTTCAAGAGGTTAGAAGGGCATTGAAATGGATTGTTTGAACTAGATTTCACTAAAACACTCACAATCCTTGAAGAACTTCCATGGTATACTTGTTCAATTTCAATTTCTTGACTCTCACCACCCTCATTGCTGCTAGTGCTCATTGGTTTTTCTTTGTTGAAAATGTAAATGACAGCTGCGAGGCTAAACATAAAACACAAACAAGCAAGAAACCCTCCTAAGTATTTGAAATTTTGACAAAAATAAATAAATGCAAAACAACTTGTAAAAATAAACAAAAAATAATGAACTTACCTCAAATGATGGAGACTTGGTTATTTTTTTCTCTTTACTCACTTTGCTTCCCTTCTTTCACTTGGTTTCTCATAGTTGTGCTCTTCTTTTTTCTTCTCTTCACAATTTGCAAAATGACACAAATAATCTTTTTTTTGGTTTTGAATGTTATAATGTTTTTTTTTAGGTTTAGATCTTATGTGAAGGGGTATGGGGGCCCTTTATTTGTTTTTACTTTTGTGTTTTTTTTTAAATGAAATGAAAATTTGCCGGGCTGTAGGAGATGGCTATCATTGTCAGGATAGTTGGGGACGTCTAGATGTCCTCTATCCATCCCAAGGATGGCTAGTCACCCCCCTACTATTTTTGGGAATTTCACAAATGTCCACGGGATGTTTCCAATTTCAAAAAGAATTGGGGATGACATAGGGATGTTTTCGATCCGTCTTTGTGTCCTCAAAATGCCCCCTGCTTGGGACATCCCTATTTTGGTTGGCGACGGATCCTTTGAGCATTTTCGTATTACTTTTTGTTTGTCTTCCTTTGACTTGCTTTGACAACTTTGCAGCTTGATTTTATTTCCAGTCTAGGTCCCCTAGGGTTTGTTGCGATTGTGTGTTTTTTTCTAGATTGCTACTGCGAGAGTGAACATGTATTTTTCTTCATATTAGCGTTTGTTCTTGGTATTTTTTAACATCCTACACTATTAAAAATAGGTTTTGTTGAGACAGTGGCAAGATTGATTCATGAAATCTTTATTATTAAAAAACAATGGTGGTAAAATGTAGGTATATAAATAAGTAATAATAATATTTTATTATTATTATTATCTAACTCGTGTTGGTTTCATACAATCACATATGTATGAAGTACCTACCCTTCTTTTCCTCTACAAGCATGAGCTTCATTAAATGATGTGAGACTAATTTGGAGTTCATGGAAGAAAGAAATCTGAAAACTAAGGATTTCTGATCCAAACTATGAACATATTCAAATCCAAGGACAAGTCCACATCAAGGAAAGTCCATTAACTTTGATTCTCTGTAGGGATATAGAGCTATGCTAATCCAAAAGTAAAATTGTTTGAAAAAATGATCAGCTGTCAAAGTGTAGGGTAAATGAAGTAACAAGTACACCATGACCAACAAAAATATAAAATCAAATTCCTCGATTTAAATACTCCTTGATGCTCCTGCTTGCATTCTTTCTCTAAAGGATATGATCAATAGAGCTGTGAGATAACAATTTTATTAACATTTACTGACAAAGTCTAACATTCTTGATTTTGTGCAAGGCATATATGGACTTAAAGAACACCAATGTGGCACTTGAAGCCACTAAAAAGTTAATGAGCATCTTGATCCTTCCATGTGTTCATCCATGTGATAAAATGGTGCAACTAGTGTTCCACAAGCATCTGTCTCCCAAAAATGTGTCATTTTGTGGATGTTGATGAATGTCCTCTCCTTGCTCCCTAGCATTGCTCGTAGGGGAGATGTCCTTGAGATGCCCTCATTGTAGAGGAGGTTTAGGGGACTCCTCAACATTCTTGGGGTGACTAGAGGATTCTTGGGCACTCGTCAATTGACTGAGGGACATTGGGGAGTCCTCATGCTCAACAGAATTTCTCTGTCATGATAACAATTTTGATCTGTGTTAAAACTTTGAACACACAAACATCATTATGCCATGTAAAAATGGTTGACCTTGGAAGAAAGAGGGGATATTTGCATGGTATTGGAGGAAAAATAGACTATTAAAACAACCGTTATTGTTTTTGTTTACTCAGATGCACACTCTCTTATCCTAAAATTAGAAAGTTGGTGATCAAATATTTCTTAATTCATACATCATAGATACCTCAAACTTGGTAGAGTGGTTGACATAGTAAGGGTAGGGTGGGCTGTGGATGTTATCAAGTTTTCATAAATGTTTGTGAAGCTGACTGCTGTAAGGCATTCCTAAAAACAGAGAAGAAAGTAAATAAAACAATTTCTGTTCTTAAGACTCTTGTGCTTCTTCGGTTTTCGGAAGGGGAAAGGCATTGAGAATGATAAATTTTGTACATTGAGGGATCTGATGATTTCAACACCTAATAATTGTTTATATGCAATTTTTTGTTGAGATTTAAAGGATTATATCTGAGACTTGTTCATCTCAGTTGTAAATTCAGGTGGAGCCCCTTTGAAGAGATTTGAGATGAAGTTGTTAGATGTCCTTTGTTGGCTAGTAAAAATACGATATAGATTATGTGATAGACTGTTCTAGCTGGCACATTGGCTATTGTTAACTGACATGTGAAATCTCTCCTTCGCTTCTTTAGGAGAGGATATCAAGTGATGTGCTAGTTATTACTTATTGTACTCTGATGAAACACACACTTATACTGAGAGGGGGGGGTGAATCAGTATAGATTAAAACTTTACTCTTTCACTTAATCAAGCATAGCAATATTACTGCAAGCCTTAATTATCTATAGAAATATCATTCATGCAAGATGTAGCAATTGAGAACATGCACAAGAGACACACAATTTTACGTGGAAAGCCTTACTGGAGAAAACCATGACAATATCTTGCTAGTATAAAACTTCTTACAAAATTCGTAGGTACCAAACCACTGGAGACTCCAATCCCCACCACTGAGCACCAACTCGGCAAGAGACTCCAATCTCTTTCAATAAGAGGCTCCAACCTCACAATCTCCTCAAGTAGGAGGCTCCAACCTCCACAAGAACAATGTGATAATTTTATTTGCAACTTCTTAGATCTGCCCTAACACCTTCTCACAAATCTGCTAAACTCCCCTTCGTAGATCTGCAATATAGTCTTCACAAAATCGGCAATAATGTCCTTCTAAAATCTGCAATAAAGTCTTCATGAAATTTGCTTATAAACCACCATGATCTTGCTAGTATCACTTCTTTTTCCTTTCACGAAATTGCTGCTATAAATCTGCTCACAAGTCTTTTAAATCTGCTTGAATAGCCTTTTATTTCCGCTCTTCATATAACAATTACTGCTTGAATTTATTGATTTTTCCTCACCTTCAAACTTGTATTTATACATGCCCAAAGCAACTCTTCACCCAAGGGGTGTGACTCTCCAAGGGGGGTCGGCCCATTATCCAAAATAATTTTTATTTATTTTATTTTTTCTCGCGAAATTTGGGCACATCTTCCTAGGGGGGGTCGTCCCACATTAAAAATAAAAATAATTTATTTTTAATTTTTGAACACACTAGAATTTGGGCGCCATACTTAGGGGAGGTCAGCCCACATAACATAGCATTCAATTTTGATTTTGCCCTCACCTATGGGTCGGCCACCTTTGACATCAAGACAACAATTTTTCAACATACTCTTGTTGGCTACTAATGCAAGAAAGATGTAATCTTTCTCTGATTGATTCAGTTCATTTGTCATGTGTTATCAACCAGGTATCAAAACCTACATTATGTGATATTTCCCAGAGGTCTCCATACTAATACCAAGTACAGAGCCGGTACCGTTACTAGTCTGGGTACCTCACATTTTGTTCTATATCCCAGATCTTGCTTGGTTTAGTCCTGAGTACAGCAATGCCGTATTACAGATATACCTTGACAGGATAATCATGATAAAATCATAAAAAGCTTAAATATTTAAATATAGAAATAAATAAAAACACAGTTAGATCATATAAAACAAACACAAACAAACTTACGTAAACTTCATGTGAAATTTAATTTGTGGTGAGTAACTCACAAAAAAACTTGCTGCTGGTCTTTTCATAAACTTGCTGTGATTTTTTCACAAACTTCGGCAATTAGAGCATCTATGTTGATGTTTGTATCACACCCGTCCTCACCTGTCCGTTAGGCAAAATTGATTAATGGAATTAAATCAACTGACTTGGTCCAACACTTGGCAGTTATCTGTTCAGTTTCAGTTCAGTTTGAGTTTACAATCTGAAGCTTCATGTGAATCAGGACCAGGGTAGGAGTAGAAATCTATTAAGTTCGTTGTTGGTATCTATTGAAATGTAAATAATGCAAGTAGGCGGTTTAATTGGTCTCTAACCTGCCAGTTGACTATTAAAATAATGTTTATTTATTTATTTATTAATGCTCAATATTGTAAGATAGTGTAAGATAGAGATAAGATCGTCTCCGATCTTATCTGGAGTTTCTTTTTATAAACTTTCCGGTTTTGTAAATCTTGTAAACTATTTATTGAGCGTCTCGCTCATTGTTAATACATCAATTAATTTACCAATTACTTGCGTAATATGGTATCAGAGCTCAGGAAAACAATTTTCTTCGAAAAATTAATAATTTCTTTTTGAAATTATTTTGTTTAAATTTTTCGAAATAATTGATTTTTGAAAATTTTTTAATTCTGAAAATACATTTTCAGTGAAAATTTTCGGGTGCCTGAATTTCGAAGGTTTTTTGATCATCATTTTTTCGTGGGCTGTTTTCTGGAAATTTCGTGGCTTTTCAGAGGTTTTTCGTGAACGGTCTAGGGCTCGCCTTTGTTCTTTTCCGAGGCGTCTGGGCGCATGTTTCTATCTGGTGCGTGCGGATTTGTGACGGCGCGAGTTTTTTTCATGCTTTCAAGCTTCGATTCTGCCGTTTTCTGGTCGCGGGTATTCCGGCCGCGTGCTCTGTTCGTAGCTTCGTTTTTTGGTCTCCATTCGCGCCCTTGTCTATGCACGATGGGATTCCATCAAAGGTTTTTAGTCTGCGTTTTCACAAAACGTGTTTCTCAGGCCGCGATCTCCGTCATTTTGCATGCGTTTGTCAACAACGCAATTTGGTCTCTTGATTGCGTTTTTTCTCCACGATTTCTCAGTTGAACCTAGTCGTTTTTATCTTCAGCAGCGACGCCTTGGCTTCTGTCATCTGTTTGTCTTGATTTCGTGGGGATTTCAAGCCGGTTCTGCAACTTTTTTGAGCTTTAATGGCGGCTAGGGCATACTGAAAAGTCGTCCAGGGTTTTGACACGTTTTTCGAAGTCCGAAAATTTTTTCGATCACAGATTCGTGGTGGGTTTTTCGAGAGCTCAACTGGGTTGGTCTCCGAATTTTCTGGGTGCATCGTTTTTCGTGCCTCGAATTTTGTGCCATCCGTACACTGTACTTTCTGCAGTCTGTACTTGAATCTGTCCTTGTTTTCTGCATTGGAATTCGTGCCTCGAGTTTCGTGCATCAGCCTCTTCTCCGTACCTCATTTTTTGTGCCTCGGAAAGCGTGAAGATGGCCAGTTTAAGCAATTTAATGTTGGAGGGCAGTCAAAGATTTAATGGCAAAAATTACAACACCTGGAAGCAGCGGATGTTAACAATTTTTGAATACCGCTGCCTTGATCAGATGATCCTCGGCAACGCTACTCGTCCTGAAGCGGCGGGTAAGGATCAGGATAAATTTGATGAGCAGAATCGTGAAGCCGTCATGCTTATTAAGCTTTCGGTTACTGATGATCAGCTCCCTCAGATTCCACTGCGAAAATCAGCTAAGGAGATCTGGGATCACTTGAAGGATATGCATGAAACTTCCGACAAAAGCCGTGCGTTTTTCTTGAAGAATATGCTGTTTTCTATCATGATGGATGAGAAGACAACTCTGCAAGCGCACTTGAATAAAATCCAGGAGATCAGAGATCAGTTGGAGGCGATTGGTCGGAAAATGGAGGAGGAAGACATGGTTGTGATCACCCTGAAGAGTTACCGAAGTCCTATGAACATTTCATAGAGACCCTCAACATTACGTCTGCTAATGTTGATCTCAAGTTTCCGAATTTGTGCACTATCCTGTTGCAGCAGGATCGCTGGAGACAACAGTTCGGTAGCAGTGAATCATCATCCTCCACGGAGCAGGCCTTTGCAACAAAAACTCAGTCAAAGCATCATGGTAAAGGTCAGCCTTCACAGCAGAAAGGCTCAAGTCAGCGCTCCACCAGTCCGAAGAAGAAAAATATACAGTGCAATTATTGTCATAAATTTGGCCACATCAAGAAAGATTGCCGTGCTCGTTTGGCTTCTAAGCAAAAGAAGCAGGGAGGGTTTCAGAAAGCGAATGTCGCTGAGCACTCTGAGCAGAAGGAATCTGCCTTTTATGCACTGATGGCAAAAAGGTCCGTAGACCATGTCAAGTCCTCTGCTTGGTACATAGATTCTGGTGCCTCACGTCATTTCTCACATAGGCGTGATTGGTTCACAAACTTTTCCCCTTGCACTGACTCAGTGATCTTTGGAGGAGGTGAGGAATACACAGTTGTCGGCACAGGCACTGTTCAGGTTCAATCTGGCGGGAGGGATCTCATATTCCTCAGCGTGTATTATGTACCTGATATCGAGCTCAATCTTCTCTCAGAGTCCGGATCATGCGGCATTCTCGGATGGATGTGGTATTCAACTCGCATAGATGTTGATTGTGATGAAACTTCGCTACTTGGTGGCATTAGGGATAGGGGATCATGGCCTTCGAGGCTTGTGGACGGTGATTCTCGGGAGTTAGCCTTGGCGGCCAATTCAGTATCACCCGGTCTTTGCACCCGTAGTCACGGGCCTTGAACGTGCACTATCTCTCTCAGCTTGCTGGGAGGGACTTGTAGATGGCTTACCTGACATTCAGACTCAGCATCAGGGCGTTTGTGGTGCTTGTCAGGTGGGAAGCAGCATCGCACACCGTTCAAGGATGGCGACTCTTGGCGGGCTTCTAAGGTACTTCAATTAGTTCATGCTGATATTTGTGGCCCTATGTCTATTTCTTCTGTAACTGGTTGCAAATACTTTCTACTTTTTGTTGATGACTATAGTAGGAAAATGTGGGTGTACTTTCTTAAACAGAAATCAGAGGTTTTTAATGTATTTCAGAAGTTTAAGGCCTTAGTTGAAAAAGAGTCCAGTTCTAGTATTATAACTCTTAGGTCAGATAATGGGGGGGAATTCTGTTCTAGTACATTCTCCAACTTCTGTGATACTCATGGGATAAAACGTCAGTTAACCACACCCTACACTCCTCACAAAACGGTGTTGTAGAGCGACGCAATCGTACGATTGTTGAGATGGCTCGCTCCATGTTGCAACACAGGAGTGTCCCTACCAAGTTTTGGGCAGAAGCAGTCAATACATCAGTCTATCTCCTTAATAGGTCACCTACTCATGCTGTTAAGGGGAAGACTCCTGAGGAAGTTTGGTCTGGTCGCAAACCTAGGATCAGTCATTTGAAAGTTTTTGGCTCTCTTGTGTATGTTTGGATTCCAGAGGCCAAGCGCACTAAGCTGGACTCCAAGAGCCAGAAACTCATGTTCACAGGGTACAGTGACAATCACAAGGCATATAGGCTGATTGATATAGACACTGATCGTCTTATCTTCAGTCGAGATGTCTTTGATGAGGAACGAGGTCCATTTCACTCTTCCTCACCTGTTCAGCATTCAGAGGATCAGCCTCTACAGGGTCCTGATATGAGTGTCCGACTTCCATTAGGTCCACCTGATGGGAGGGATGACGAAGACCTAGTCTTTGATGATGCTCAACCTGAGTTTCCTCCAGATGATCATGAACATCTCCCTGCTGAACCTGTTCCAGATCCACAGCCAGATCCAGCTCCTCCTGTTGCATCTGATGTTGGCACATCTACTCTCCGACCGAAATGGTGGGCTAAGACTATCAGTGATCTTCGTGCTGATGAGCTCATTGAGGGTAGATCATCCAGAAACAAGAGCAAACAGCAGTCTACAGTGAATTTTGCTCTCATGGCCAACATTCACAGTGTTTATGAGCCTCAGACATATTCAGAGGCAAAAGGGATACCTGAGTGGGAAAAGGCAATGGAATCAGAATACCAGAGTCTTCAGAAGAATCACACTTGGGTCCTTTCCAATCTTCCTCCAGGGAAGAAGCCCATTAGCTGCAAATGGGTGTACAAGGTGAAGTACAAAGCTGACGGAACCCTTGACAAGTACAAAGCTCGTCTAGTTGCACGAGGGTTCTCACAGAAAGAAGGCATTGACTATGAGGAGACCTTTGCTCCTACAGCCAAAATGAGTACCATACGGCTTGTCCTTGCCTTAGCAGCTCAATTTGGTTGGAAGGTCCATCAGATGGATGTGAAGAGTGCTTTCCTCAACGGTGAGTTGAAGGAGGAAGTATACATGACGCAGCCTCCAGGTTTCAAAGTTGCTGGTCAAGAACAGAAGGTGTGCAGATTGGTCAAGGCACTCTATGGCCTGAAACAGGCTCCTCGAGCTTGGTACATTAAAATTGACACGTACCTCACAGATCATGGTTTTCAGAGGAGTCCATCTGACTCGAACCTGTATGTCAAGAATACTGGTAATGAGATCTTGCTTGTTGTTGTCTATGTGGATGACTTGATTATTACTGGCAGTTCAGCACTTTTGATCACTAAGATCAAACAGGACTTATGCAAAACTTTTGACATGACAGACTTGGGCCTCCTGCATTATTGTTTAGGTGTTGAGGTTTGGCAGACAGAGAGCAGCATTTTCATCTCCCAGTCCAAGTATGCTCGAAGTCTTCTGGATAAGTTCCGAATGCAGGATTGCAAACCTGCCTCTACACCCATGGAAAAAGGGCTTAAATTGTCAGCTAAGTCCGATTCACCTGTGGTAGATGAAACATTGTTCAGGCAACTAGTAGGCAGCCTCATCTATCTTGCTGCTACTAGACCTGATTTGAGTTTTGCAGTGAGCTACATATCACGCTTCATGACAGCCCCCAAGGCTGATCATTGGGTAGCAGCGATGAAGCGTGTCTTTGCGTTATGTGAAAGGCACTCGATTTTGGACTCTTGTACACTTTCGAAGTCCGATCCTAAACTTCGGTGGAGTTCTGGTCGAGATTAGGCGAGTTGATTGATGGCGGAAATCAACATCACAGGTATGTATTTCATTTTGGGATCAGTGCGATCCCTTGGACTAGTAAGAAGCAGCAAGCAGTGCCTCTCTCCTCGACAGAAGCAGAGTATCGGGGAGCAATAAAAGCAGCATGTGAGGCAGTTTGGCTTCACCGGATGCTTGAGGATATGCAAATATCTCAAGTAGGTCCAACTCCCTTGTTCTGTGATAATCGGGGAGTTCTCAACTTGCCAGAATCCAGTCTTCCATGAAAGAACCAAGCATGTAGAAACTCATTGTCATTTCATTCATAAGCTTGTTGAAGATGGATCAGTTCAGTTGTTGTATGTTCCGACAGAGAATCAGACAGCAGACATTCTCACCAAGTCGCTCAGTACAGATAAGTTTGTAAAATTCAGGGGGCATCTTGGTGTAGTTGATAGATTGAGCATTAAGGGAGGGTATTAAAATAATGTTTATTTATTTATTTATTAATGCTCAATATTGTAAGATAGTGTAAGATAGAGATAAGATCGTCTCCGATCTTATCTGGAGTTTCTTTTTAGAAACTTTCCGGTTTTGTAAATCTTGTAAACTATTTATTGAGCGTCTCGCTCATTGTTAATACATCAATTAATTTACCAATTACTTGCGTAATTGCCTTAATTTGAGGGACTGATTTTCCAGTTAACTTCCCAGTTACTGCCAACATTTGAGGGATGTCTTGCTTCTGATTGAGGTGCACCTGGAGAGTTTGAGTTATATAATGCGCTGGGAAGAGGAGAAGGGATGCACTTGAAATCTGAAAAGCAGAAATATTTTCTTTTCCTGGGCTGGGCATTGTGTTTCAGCAGCTGTGGCTTGGAGATGAAACCCTTTGGGCGTAGAGATCAGGCTTCTTGAGGACAGAAACCCTTAAGCAGCAGACTGACATTTGGAATATTAGTAGTGTCCAGTTCTACATGTGGACATGTTTATGCTGGAATTTATTGTCATTGATGTCAAAGGGTATTTTGAAAGGAATGGAAATTGTCCAAATTTGATAAAGTTTGCATTGAAAGTGTTAAGGTAAAATTCAAGTTATGTTCAAATTGATTTATGGGCTGCCCCTCCTGGAAATCACCATCCAAGTTGAAGATAAAATTAAATAAAGTTATTTATTTCTAAGGGCTGACCCTTAGCTCTTGGCACCCTTATTTGATGGTTTAAAAAATGCAATTAATTTATTTGTTTGGATGAGGCCAACCTCCATGTAGAAGCGCCCCATTTGGGAATTAAAAATAATAAATTTATATTTTCTTAAAAGGGGCTGATCCCTCAAGGTGAGTGCCTACATTTGAAAAGGTTTATACAAATTAAAAGTTGCCTCCCTTTGTCAATTCATGAAGTCACCTCTTTTGCCAAACAATACATCCCTCCTCATAGAGACGCCTCCCTTGAGTTGATATAAAGAGTGGAAGATATGTGGATTTAGAAGCAAGAAATCAATGACATATTTCTGAGTATAAGGAAGAGGAAGAGTAGAAAAATGAAGAGTAAATCTGATTTATTTTGAGAATATATGTGTACTAAAGAGCAGATTCAAAGGGCAGAAAAGTATGAAGAATGTTTCAGACTTGTATTAAAGAATATATACAGCCCATGTATGTAGATGAATGCAGATATGTATGAAGAATATGTGGGAAAATTAAGAGAAGATTTGTGAGGAAAATGTTGATATATTAGTGATCAAATTGAAGACATTGGCAAAGTTTGGATCAGATTTGTGAACGATATTGTGCATGATAGTGATCAGATTTCGAAGGAAGATTGTTCATGACTGTAATCAGATTCGTGAGAAAAGGTTATTGTGTGGATTGTGATCGGATTTGGAAGAAGGATATTGTATGAGTTGTAATCAAATTTGTGAGAGGAAGATATTGGGAAGAAGCATACTATATCAGTCATTGAAAGATTAATAGGTTAGAGCCCCTTGCTGGGTTGGAGCTCAGTTTGTGTGGGGGTTGGAGGGTCAAATAGGTTGGTGCCTATAATTCTGTCAAGTGGAGATTGATGTCTCCTGTGAGTTGGTGCCCATTATTTGTATGTGAAGTAGGTTGGAGCCGACAAGAAAGAGAAGAAGATCAATAAGATATATAAGCAATATTTTGTCGTGGTTTTCTCTTGCAAGGGTTTCTACGTAAAATCGTTTGTTGTCTCTGTGCTCTAAATTTCTAGATCTTACTTGAATGTTTTATTGTGATTTATTAAGTTTTTGAAAAATAAAAGATTGTTAGATATTGATTCACCCGCCCTCCCCCCTTGCCCCGCCACATTGCCAAAAGATAGATAATTGCAAGAAATTTAAAATCTAAGAAACCCACAAACATTGAGTCTTTATTTCTCACACGCCTCTATAGCCACCATTAAACTTATTAGGGCTTAATCCTACACCAATCTTCAGTCTTCTATGGTATTCCTAAAGGCATATATGCAAGACCTTCAAACATCACAATCTATGTCCCCAAAATCCTATGGGATTAATAATGCAATTTATCCCTCTGTTGTAACATGCTTGACGGGAGTATGCATGACATCTATCAGGGAGCTGAAGATTAATAAAGTTTGCCCAATTCATGCCAAGTGCCTACATGAGAGCTATACTCAGCTGTAACAAAACATTAGCTAAATAATCAGCAGCTCTATTTGCAGATCTTCAGCAATGTTTGGAGCAAATATCCTTAAAAGTTTTTCTTCATTCTTTGAATTTTCTCCACAAAGCAATTGAAAAGCCAATTAGGGCAGGATCGTTTGGATAGATCATTAATTATTGTCAAGGAGTTGCCTATTATCACCCTCGTATATTTATGATCCACCTCATACGCATCCCTGCTATTGAAGCCTCACATTCCGCCTCATTATTTGTTTTAATACTCAAGAATAGTGATCCACCATAGAGAAAACATCCTTGTGCATCCTTCAAGATCAACCCACCTCCAACTTTACCCAGATTGCCTTTGGAGGCTCCATCAAAATTTAGGTTTCCAAAACCTTTTGGAGGAGAACTCCAATCATATTTACTATCTTGATTGTACTTGTTCAGAGTTTCTTCCAGTTTTCCAGAGAGGGTTCCTCTTACCCCTTGAACATGGGGGAAAAGATGAAATAGTTATTGAGTTGAGAAAAAACATTTTATAATTTTGCAAATAAACCAAGACAAAAATACTTAGCACTATTTCATTTATAAGGGAATAAAAGTTAAATTATATAATATATCTTATTTACATTAGAAATCAGATAATTTGAATGTATTGTATAAGGAGTTTGCTAGTAACCGTATCAACTAAAGCAAATTGAATTTTTTTTTTTCTCAAGGATTGTTTAACAAAAGGCTCTCTTGAAGCATTGTATCCTGAAGTGCTCTGCTTGAATCTTTTGTCTTTTCTAATGTACTTGTTATTTTGTTAATTTTTCTCTCCTATATAATGTAAATTTTGGTCAATACATTTACATTTTTCTGTAATAAATTGTTTGGGTTATTAATGGCTAGAGTTGTCTGATCTTAATGTTGTTACTTTCATCAATTATTATTTTCTATACAAAACCTCACTTCTTGATTGGTTAATGTGCAGGATTACTAAATTGTTGTGATACTTTGTTGTCATAATAATTAAATTCTTGTTTGCACTTTTATGGTCCAGCCGATTTGAATGTATTTTTTTCTAATGGGATGATTTTATGGTTTATGTAGGTTATTTTCTTGAACCAAATCCTACTTAGTAGCAAAGGAGATGGACCTAAGTTGGCAAAGCGTCTGGTTGACATATATTTTGCATTATTTAAGGTGAATTGCTCAACATTTATTTGGTGTTTTGATCTACATTTGCATCTCAATAATTTGATTGGACTTTTTCATATGATTATTTAGTGTGGAATAATCTTTGTTCGTCCTGTAGAATTATTTAAGATGGAGAATGCATTATTTTAAAAACTTGGTATTTTCATTTATTAGGAATTCTGTAATGGAGGTTTCCAGTTTATTAATCACACAAACAAGAAATTGTTGTATGCAAAATAGCTTATGCCTTACATCACTAATCATAATGCTGTTTGGAAATATTTATGAGATATTCTTTCATAAATGAGTTAATAAAGTAATTTACTATATTAGGAGTTCAGAAGTATTTGTATATTCATGTTTCAGATGTGGTTCTTGTCCCTTCAGTGTTCATTTTTCCTTACAACTTCTGATTTTCAGCCTTTGTATGTAATAGAGTGCAGAATGCTGTTAAGATTTTGCACACACAGATGTTGTGTTAGCTATTCGGAATTTATTTTGAGACAAATTCAATCTTTGATTCCTTGTATATATATATGGACATTTTGTCACTTGTGTTCTGGAATTCCAGGTGCTGATATCCAAGAATAATGAAGCAGAAAAAGATGGAAAGAATTGGAAAGGTTCTAAGGGGAAAGCAAAGAATATATTAGACAAGAAAAAGAAGCCAGAGTCCTTGACTGAAACTCCTGTGGAAATTGATTCCAGGCTTCTGAGTGCATTACTAACAGTATGTAATTTTTACAAACCCACATTTTGAACATCATTTATCTGAAAGAATGCTAAATTAGTCAAAATATTTGTAAATGGAGATAAACATTTATGTTTAAAGATAACGTGGAGTGACTACAAGTAGGAAAGTTTGAAATGGAGAACAAGAAACAGGCACATCTCTAAAATAGGAAGCCAGAAAATTAAAACATAGATTTTTGAATTTTTTGATTTACTTCATATATAGTTTTCAGCTGTATAATTAGCAATCCTTAATTAAGCATCTAATTTTTGAAGTATGAATCTTATTTTTTGTCATAAATTAATAGGAATATACAATACTATACGGTTTATTTTGGCAGCTGTACATGGATCTTCTCCTGAATAAGCAAGAATAGACAACACATCTGCTTTGGCATACAATGTTTATTCAAATTTTGTAGTCCTATTATATTAGTAAGTGCAGATCCACCTTTCCACCTAGGTTCTTTTGAAGCATTGTGGTAAATGTTTGGAAAAACCTGTGAAAAATTGCAGCTTGAGAGATTTCCCATGCCGATTGGAACTGCCAAGCTTTTTGGTAATCAAACCTGTAAAAAACTAGGAAAAACTCATGACGAGTTCAAAAAATTGGGAAAAATATGGGATTATCCTTTCCTTTTTCCTTGTGGAAAAAAATGCTGCTTTGTATAGCTGTCATTTTAGAAATAAAATAAAATGAATATTTAGTCTCTTTTTAGTCTGCCGAGATTTTCCCGAGTGTTTCCCATATTAAACCCAGGTAGTTGAATTTTTTTTGCACTTTTGCATGCTCTGAGAATGCTACTATATTGTCAAGAATTCAAGCTTAGAATTGATTTAATAAAGCCTCCAACTGGATATTAAAAATATCATGATAGAAAGAAAGAAAATAAATTATATTAATGCCCATGGATGACCAAAAGTAGTTCAAACCATGCAGCTTGAATTTAAAATGATTAAGCCTTTAATTCGGAAATTTAATTAAATGCTGATATTTTTGTAAATTAAGCTTCCCCATGTTAACAGCTCTTGGTCTTCATTGAAATACTTCACTAGTTGGAGTATGTCCTCAATCGGCAGGTCCCTTAGTTTGCACTAATTCAACAACCACTGCCTGAAGTGCCCTTCAACCAGCTTGTTTAATGAATGGGGCTTGGAATTTCCATCAGTTGTTCTAGAATATAAGTATTATTCATTGTTATCAGTGGCACTGAATACCATTGCATGAAATTGGAAATCTTCTACCCAAGTTGGTGCAACTTTATCTCTCATTGCTATCTAGTTCTTATCTTAAGCAGCAGAGCCATGCCTTGTTAATGTTGCCATGCCCTTCAACCAGCTTGTTTAATGAATGGGGCTTGGAATTTTCAGCAATCGTTCTAGAATATAGGTATTATTCATTGTTTTCAGTGGCACTGAACACCATTGCTTGAAATTGGAAATCTTCTACCCAAGTTGGTGCAACTTTATCTTTCATTGCTATCTAGTTCTTATCTTAAGCAGCAGAGCCATGCCTTGTTAATGTTGCTGTGCCCTTCAACCAGCTTGTTTAATGAATGGGGCTTGGAATTTTTAGCAATTGTTCTAGAATATAGGTATTATTCATTGTTTTCAGTGGCACTGAACACCATTGCGTGAAATTGGAAATCTTCTACCCAAGTTGGTGCAACTTTATCTCTCATTGCTGTCTAGTCCTTGTCTTCAGCAGCAGAGCCATGCCTTGTTAATGTTGCTGTGTGTTATCTGGCACACAAGGCTTTCTTATTTGGGAATATAATCTCAGCTCTGTCTTTGGTCTTCCATATTTGGCAATAAAGAGAAAGAAAGGAAGAAAGAAATTATATTAATATCCATGGACGACCAAGAATAGGTCAACAAGACTAGAACATACAACTGTTACAATAGCCAGGAACTAGGTAAGATGGGGCCTTAGATTCAAAGCAAATACAATAAGTAAAAAGGTTTGAGAAGGAAGTAGAGAGCTTGTGCTAGAGAAGGCGATTAGTCACCCCTCCATAGTCACTGCTTTCATTTTATGTTCCAAAAGGTGCTGCATTTGTTGAAGATGGAGGAGGTTGCCAAGGAGATGATAGAAAAGTCAACCAACTTGTTTCATTCTTTAGAATTTTGCCATGAGGATATGGTTAATGTTATTGATATTGAAGAACAAAGGCTCAAGAATGCGGGTATCTTTTTTATTTTCCTAAGTAAGGAGTTTATGCCTACTTGAAATTTTTTTGATGATTGGATTTTGCTTGTTTGGGGTAATAAATAACATGTATAGAATGATTAAGAAGGGTTTTTTCTTCATTTGTTATAGAAGCAATGGGATGCAAAAGAGGGTAATTGCTAATTTTTTTTGGAATGTGGGTAAATCCATTTTTAGAGCTCTTCCATGGGATCTTGTGGTTTAGCTAGATGATGTTATTTTCTTCCCCGTAACAAGGTTGATTGAGGTTTGTGATATTCCCCATGGTATCTGGTTTCCTTTGCCTCAATTGTTTGTCATTGGGAGAAGCTGTTAAAAATGAAGAAAAGAAATCCTCGATGCCTCATATGAATGCAAGGGTGCTTGTATCTTTGGATGTCTCTAATGAATGTTATGAAAATTCTTGTATCGTTGGAATTTTGGATCCATTTGGCTAAAGATCCTCCAAACAAACACCAACCTACCCTCTTTGTGTGACAACATCATTAATTTGTGTTGGCTCCTTTAGTTCTACATCCCATCGTGTTGTTGGAATAACCTTTTTTTTGGCCTTATCCCAAACATAGAGTTACAAAGAGATAATAAATGACATACCTTTGCAAACCTTGAAAAGGGTGACAAGCCCAAAAGGGAAGAACCTTTAAACTAGTGGATAACTAACTACTAGAAAAACCATGGCACCAAGCACCACAAATGACCTATCAACAATAACACCAAAGATATAACCAACATTGCCTAGAACCACTACCAACCACAAAGAGTTGCAAAGCACCAAAAACCTACCATAACATAATTGTACACGATAGAGATTATAAAAGTTAAAAACACCCCAACATGGGATAGTTGCGCCATCTGAGATGGATCACGAATGATCTCCTACCCTAGTTGCCACATCCTTCCTCAATACAATCACTGCCTCTGCGATGACTTGATAAGAAAAACTAGATTCCAGATTAGATAGACAAACATCATCAAATATTTTAGCCCTTATTGTGAGTGAGACAAAGTATCATTAGCATAATTGTTAGACTATACTTGTGTGTGTGTTGCAATCAATTAGACACAAGGTGCTATGTGCAACTACAAGCTTCTCTGCCCTCCTAGAGATAAGCTTGCTTCTCTTGATAAAATAAAGGAAGTTGTGTGTAGACCAGTTCCTCTCAATAGTAGAGCTATAAAATTTGGATAAGATAAGAATGGCTAGTATAGTTGTCAATTTATGAGGCCCATGCATTGTCCGCCATAGTATTGTGTCCTCTCGTGCTATAGTCTCCCTATCCAAAAAAGACTAACCCAAGGCATTCTTCTTCTTTGATACCATATAAGGTTTGGCTATGGAGATAGGAACCCAAGACCAAGAAGACCTAAAGTAAAGCATAGAGAAGATCAATATGAATGAATAATTCTATTATATTCAAAAGGATGCAAATACATAAGATGAGGGATTGCTCAAATGAGAGCTACAGGTAGGTATTTATAGGATACATCATCAAGAGATGTGAATATACAACCCTTGTGGGATAAAGGAGATGTAGTCACATGTGTGTAGTATAACTCCACCAAACAAGGGAAGTATAAGTGACATGATGCAAGTACAACCTAGCCAAGTAGATATCTACTTAAGCAAGCTTACCCTATCCTAGGTGCATAATACACAATAAAGTAATAAAATAAATGCAAAAATAAAATAGTGCACCAACGTCTCCACCTCTAGATGTTTGCTGGTTATGGATGTTAAGAGAGGTTTTAGTGTGGTACTTGGGTTATGGATGTTAAGAGAGGTTTTTAGTGTGGTACTTGGCGTAACAACTAACACCTCTGGAGTGAAAGTTGGTACAGACAACTATGCACACTACGTGATGAGTGCTCTTCAAATTAGGAGGGGAAGCTCCCTCGTTGTGCAAACAAAAATGCTTGAAAAGTAAACTAAAACTAATTCCTATTTTTTTGTCTCAGCTGAAAGGGGCACAAGGTTTGCAATAAACTTCGAACGTTGCAGCCAAATATTTTCTGGTTTCGTAGGACCTAACTACAACTCAAAACTAAGTAACTTAACTATCCAATCCCCTCAAGAAATCGGAGCATGAGGAAACGGAGCGGGAATGAGCTTTCATGATAAATCGGGTACAAATTCACAACGTGAAGGCAAGGTGGGCACAACTATTTGCTCAATCTGAATAGGCTTATTAGAAACGCAACACAAAGGATAGCCAACTAGGACAGTAAATTGCATAGACGAGACACACATACAATTTACGATCGAAGTAGCCACTATATCTAACTAAGATAAGCATTCACCATAATAATTGCATGAAACCCGAGTGGCATAACAATTCATCATTATAATAAATACTCATGAACAAATATAGAATAAGCAATATTACAGGCAAGGTGGGCACATCATATATTACTCTCTCGCAAAAGTTATTTACAAATGAGCTGAAAGCTCTTATTTATAGACATCAAAGGTGTAGGGAACCCTAAAATCACCTTGAGTCAACTACATCTTGCAATGCATGCAAGATTTATTGCTAAACCCTAATAAAGCAAACTATACAGTTAACTGGTAAGCTACCATAAGTTAACCAGTACATCTAATCTAAATGGACAATGTGCAAGCATGCACATCCTTATTGAAAGCAAAGTTAATTGGAACACTACCATCAGTTAACGTAAACCCTAAAAGAAACTCCAAGTGAAAATAGATAATCCCAAGAAAGACATGCATGAGCTGTGGAACAACGAGTTAACTCAGAAAGAAGCGTCGAGTTAACTGTTGTGTTTGATGTCTATCTTGAGAGGTGGGAATTGAAGTCTATTGGCTGTGATCTCGAGCAACTAACCCCTCCACGAGGTTATTGGCTGCGTCACTGTTTGGAGCACTGATACTCTGCCGAAGTATACTATGTCTGTGCAACATGTCCTCACCAGCTGTAATCTGGCATTGAAGTTCACCTCTACTCCTAATTGCTTCATCGAACAATGTGGACATGACTGTAAGTTGATTAATCTTACAGCCAACGGTCTCCCCACTGAAAATACTATGAATGAGTGCTTGGAGCTTTGACTGAACGTCAACAAGCTCAACAGTCACCACCCTCAATCTGATACCGGCATGGTAAGCGAGACACTAAGTTTCTCACACATTGGAGTGCACTAGTGATATGCTCTCTACTCTTAGCCAACTCTAATGCCATTGTCTCCTCTATCTTTGCCTTGAATACCAATTGTGTCTTCCAATCGTAGATAGCTTCTTTATCTTCTACATCTGTGACTGATTCATATGCCACACTCAGGTGAGCAATCATAATCTCATCTCGGGGTCTATCAATCGCCATGTCTCACTCCTCATCTTGGAGATGTAGACGGAGCTCGCGTGCATTGTACCGCAACTGGTATAGCTCTGCAAACACAAAGCGACCTCTAGTAACGAACTCCTTCTCCCAATCCTCCAAACGCTTGCTGTATGTAGCCAGGTGATTAAGCTGGCTCTGTTCTGTTGGTGGCTCTAGCATCGGCAGGTGTGTAGTGGTAACATTATCTAACCTGTTTACAAGGCTAGAAATGTACTGACGAAGCTGTTTGATTTCAGCCTTGAAGGTTGCCTTGCCTTCTCCGTCTTTCAACATCCTATCCCTTGCGCTGTCTGTTGCAACCTGCAGGAGATCAACCTGCATCTGGCGAGTGCTTCGACCAAGGTTGACTGTGATCACCTCGAAGTCCTGAACTTCAATCTCATTAAGACTCTTCCCCTCTGGAGGTACTGTAGTCTTAATGACAATCTCCATATCAGCATTCCTCTCCACGTGGACTTGTTTCTTGATCCTCTTGTTTGGCGCATCCTAGTAAGCATGATCAAAATCAGAATGATTAAGGACGTAGGATGGCTGCCTTCTCTTCCTTCCTAGTTGAGCCTCAATCCAAGACTAGTCTTGACTAATGCCACTGGAAGGGTTTGTACTAGCAATGAGAGGCTCTGACGAGAGTGAATATGTAGAGGAGTTGCTACGAAGTGGAGAGTCTAAGTCCAATTCAATGTGAATCGGGACTGGTGACTGCTTTGGTGTCGGTGATGGAATGCGTGGCTGAACCTCAAGCTCTGGAAAACTCTGAACTGGCTCTTTGACAGGCTTCGTATGTGTATCAATGGCAAGTGCCTTACCTTTTAAATTGTTAGGCGCTTGACTTCTCTTCTTAGTGAAGGATCCACCGATGGCGGCTCTGCTCTAGGCATGACTACCCTCCTAGTCTTCTTCTTGTTGAGGTATAGTATACTGTTTTGGATAACTCTACTAGACCTCTCCTTTACTGATGCATACTCCTTGGCATACCAATCGACTGTTGGCAATGGTTGTGTATCAACCTACTCTTTGAAAAATTGAGGAAGTATATCTCCCTCATCATCTGATAAACCTCCCACATCTACCAAGAAGACAAAAATCTGCGAGAGAGAGAAACAGCCATAGCTACGTCTGCGCACCTCGAAGTTGTCCTCACAATTCACCCAATAGTCCTCCATTGTAGGCTTATGGTATAGGCGTGCTGAATAATGACCCCAGGGATCATAGGTGCGTGCATCGACAAGGTACTTGAGACGAAACTTCTCTAACTCCTGTCCTGCAGCTTTGGCATCAACTGCCATTTTGCACCAATAGATTCCAAACTGCATGGGAAAGTTGGCAGCTTGTTTATGCTTGCGACGCAAATGACGATGAACATCATGTAATTGCCTCAAGAACTCCATGAAAACTGTCCTATCCGAAGGATAGCGTGGAAGCATGGTTGGATTTCCTGTAAACCCATATACGCGGATGTAGGTGTATGTCGGGAACTGAATGAACCAGTCCACCCAATCAACCATCGCTTCTCTAGCAACTGCAAAGATATGAATGTGCAACTCCTGGTCCAGGTTCCTCATTGTGTATGTCAAGAAAGCCTCATGAACGCACTTGAAGTGACGTTCAAGCTTAGTGAACCCAAGCTGGTCATAATAGTGGTAAACTTTTTGAACACTGAGTATGCCCACCGTGTTCAACCCTCTAAACTGACCTTGATAAGCGATCAAGTACACGAGGTAGGAACACATGTGAAACTCGTGGGCAACTAGGAAACTGGTGATTTGGTCATGGAGAACATCGTTGATGAAGGATGCCTAGTCATAATGCTCTTGCCCAGAGATGATCCGACCAATGATGTATTACATCCAGGGCTGAAATATGTTTGCATTTGCATGACTTGAGACACGATTCAAAAGTGTAATTAGAATCGCATACTCATCCTTGTATTTCACCGCGACCCACGTTGTTTGGCAATTTGTTCTTCTTTTGCTTCAACCATCTTTCTGCCATCTTACTTTGACACTTGTCCATATTAATGTTGAATGCGCGCTCACATTGCTCCATAGAAATGACTAGACTGCTCGGGTGCTGAGGGATACCAAAACATCTTTCGATATCCAGGGGCTTGAGACTACATATAACTCGTTCATCTACTGACACTATCTCGCAAGTAGCAGAGTTGTAATGCTTAAGACAAGACATTAGGAACTCTACGCAATGAACTGAGATAGGTATGGAAGCGGCCTCAAGTAAGCCAGATACTCTATTATCTTGGTTGAATCTAAGACTGCTTCTAGAAGCACCTTATGTAGATTCGTATCAACAGTCCCGATGAAGTCGTGAGTCAAGACTGACTTGGTCTTGAATTCGAGCTGAGTGTATAGCATTTTGAAATTTTTTCCTGTTGACTGTGAACACAGCTATATTTTGACAAGTTTTCTGGAAAACTAAAAATGGCCTACTAAGGCTAAAAATAGCCTATCGAAGGGCAATTTTCACGGAAAAATTTGAGATATGGGTTTTCTCTAGAAAAAAGATTCTAAGACAACCCAGAATGTCAAAAATGTGAAAATTTGACTTCTACTCGACCATGCAAGGAATTTTTAGTTGAGAAAATTAGAGCCTCAAGAACTAATGCTCTGGAGTAAATTTTCCTGAAAAATTCTAGCACATGGGTTTTCTCGAGGAAGCTGTTTTGAATTGACCTAGATGATTTGTTTTGTCAAAATTTCCCTTTTCTTCAAACATGTGAATGGAATCTGAGATAGAAAATTGAGTTTTTGATGTTTTTCTTCTGCTAAAATCGCCAATTTCTCTTGAATTATGCTATTTGTTTTGTCAAAATTTGCCTTTTCTTCAAACATGCGAATGGAATCTGAGACAAAAAATTGAGTTTTTTATGTTTTTCTTTTGCTAAAATCGCCAATTTCTCTTGAATTATGTTGATGAATTCGGACTTGCACCTGCAAAAAGAATGTTTTGATGTCTTCGAATTTGATTGCTTCTGATAATTTGCCCAACTCTGAAGAGAATTCGCTTTACTGAAGCTGGATGACTGAATTAATGATGGATGCCATGATTAACTAGAGCAAAATCACACCATAAAGGATGACTGCAAGATTTTAAAACCCTAACTGCAAAAGAATGATTTTGATTGTACCCCCTCCAGTCGAATTGATACTGACTTGGAGTCTGGATTACGAAATAATAATAAAATATTCAGTGTGCTTTTACATGCGAATTTGATTTTCATCATTAAAAAGGCACCAATAATAAATTATTGAAGAAAATCGCCATTTAATGCCTTAGCATGCACAATAAATATTAAATATTATTTTAATCAGTTAGCAAATAAGCACAACGCTAGATGCACTTGGCAAACTTCATTGATTCCGAAAAGTCTTTATTTGACCCTCCAGGCATCCATTTGCACAAGTTATTAGATTTTTCACTAACTTCCTACTTTATAGCTGATTGCAAAGTTACAGTTGACCATGTTCAGCTCTGATTTTTGGGTGATTGAGTGAGGCTGTGACCGAGCTGAGATATCTACCGCGAAGCTTGCAGAGCAAGGATGAAATGTCTGTTGGGAGCTGCAACTGCTAAAACCAACGATTGACACCTCAAAAAATTAGGCTCCTTTGATTAAATTGATGTCAGGGCACCAAACTTAGTCATTTCTTTGTTCTGCCATTTGACGTTTCAAACTGCCACTGACAATGAACGATGAACCCTACTGACTGGATGGTAAGCTCACTGCGTGATTGGAAGTATTCCGCATCCAATGACTATATGTAAGGCACCAAAAAGCTGCATTAGGGACCCCAAAAGCAAGGGCGCCCCTAGCTTGTGAAGGCTCAAACACCATTTTATCAAAAGTGTAACTTTCAACCAGATACCCTATTTTGACCCCTGACACCGAGAGTTGGAGTGCTCTGATTTGCGCACCGTCTGTCTCATTGCATAGTTGGAACAACTTGCAAGAGATGTCTCTGGAGGCGACGAAGCAAGAAAACTGCTTCTAAGACCTCACAGAGAAGGGCGCCTTTTCCAAGGTGAAATGTACTCTCTATACTGGTCATTTTCTGGCTGTCTTCACTTTTTAGCGTTCTACACAGACCTCGCATGTACGGGCGTTTGCCAAATCCCGAAGGCTGATGGCTGGGCTCATTGGATAGTTGGAGTAATTTTGCACAAGTCTTGTGAAGACTGCGAAAGCTAAAAACCCCATCTGGCAAACCTAAAGGCTAGGCGCCCCTGGCCTATAGAGGTATAGGTGTGTAATACCACATTTCTCCACCCTCTGTTTTATGTGTCTAGTAGAATCTTTGCCACGATCATTTAGAATGTCGGATTGACTCACGGACCGGTGCATTGCGAAGCTAAACTAGAGTAGAAAAGATCTCAAGAAGACAACATCTACAAATTCAATCATTTGAGGAGCCAAATTCAAGGGTGCACCTAAGCTACAGGGGTGCAGAAAGCTATGAACTGACAATCCTCTGTGACATGCAACCTCTCATACCTTCAGCTTCTGACGTTGATTACCAGAGTTCTGCAACTCGGATGACTTTGCCGGATAGCTCGTAGGAAAGCTAGGCTAATTCTGAAGAGACTAAATGCATTCACAAGCAAAAGCAACAATATTTGGGCCTTCAAAAGGAAGGGCGCCCTTGGGCTACAGGGGTGCATATTTGCTTTCTGCTAAAAATCTTCATCTATGATATCTTCTGTAAACACCTTTATTGCTACTGAATTGACCATATAGGGGTATGATCTTGTCGTGAAGCACTTCTCCATCATCACATGTCTCGCTTTGAGTCCCAGGTTCAGGTTTTGAGCTCCAGGTATTGACCAATTGCTGCTGACGACTGACATGACACTGACCAAAATCCATACTTGACTTGCCCAAAAACTGTATTTTGACATCATTTTAGCAAAGTTTAGACTCTTTTAAGCAAAATGCCTTAATGAAGCAAAAAATTTGGTTTGGGTACAACACTACACAATAAAGTAATAAACTAAATGCAAAAATAAAATAGTGCACCAACGTCTCCACCTCTAGATGTTTGCTGGTTATGGATGTTGAGAGAGGTTTTAGTGTGGTACTTGGGTTTTTCCTAGGATTGTTTTGCCACACCCTTGTACCTTGGCTCATTCTTCTATGGACATTATTTGATTCTGTATTGGTTCCTTTGTGATGATGATGATGAAGTTGTTGCTCTTCTGCTCTAGATTCTGAGACAAACCTGAGCCAATGTGGTCTTCAATTTTGGCTTTTTATTCTCATGTTCATTGAGAGTCCTTTCTTTAACATGACTTGTTTCTCTTGGATAATGTGACTTTATCTTTGATGAATTTTCTAGGGTTAAACTCGTTTGAGTCCATCCCCTCTAGTTATGTATTTTATTTAGTTTAGATTCAGATATTTTTTGATTCTTAGTGTTCTTTTTAACATTCCTATTTGATATTGTAATTTTTTTTAACCTATGAGATCCATTGACTTGCTTTGGTTATTTATTGGAGCTAGTGCTTCCTCCTAGGATTGTTTAGTGGGGATGTCTTAGTCTAGTCTTGAGGACCTCATCAGATTTGGCATTTCACTTTTCTCGGTGATTGAGTAGAACATCAGCGTTTCTTTTGCTACTGATTCAGATGCAAACCAGAGTATTGTTCTCTGTTGGTAATCTTCTCTTTGCTATATTGACCATCTTCTTTTTAACATAAGCAATTCTCTTCACTTGATATTTTTGTATTTGTACATATCTGTATAGGCTTGTTTGGAGTATACCTGTTTGGGCGTATCCTATTTTTATGTTTATTGTCTCATAAATTTAGTTTAGGTGCTTTATTTTTTGTGTGTGGAGTTGCCTTATGAGAACTCTTGATTAGCTATTGTAGCTTCTTGTTGTTTTGAGCTTAATTGACCTCTTTTGGTCACATCGATATGATTTATGTCTTTCTATAGTGGCTAGTGGGACCTGACTCTTTTATGTGAGCTTGTGTTAATAGAAATTAAGGGGTAAAAATGTCTTTGAAATGTAAATATTATCACATTTCAACAAGGAGTCAATGATAATTGCTGGTATCCTTGCATGAAATACGCTAAATAAGGATGTTAGTTATATAATTGCTGCTTGAGATGACTTGCAAGCTACTGACATTAAACTTTTGAGGAAAAGCAATTGAAGGATGCCACTATATGCTTGTAATGGAATTGACAGCTGTGAAACATTTTGTTGTTTTATGAAATTACTGAAATACTGGATGTTGTATAGGCAGAAGTTTGTTAATAAAATTCCTGGGTAGTTAGCTAGCATGGTCCCAACATTAAATGTTTGTGATGATATGCATGTACATTCTAATCCTGACATATGGAGTAATGAACTTGTTATAGATTTAAGTTGAAGGTAAACAGCAGCAGTTGTAGAGTTTGTATAAAATTATGTCATTGTATGTTATCATATTAGACTTACTGTTGGCTTGAGCAAGGAAGCCTTTTACATGACTGAGTGATCTATTATCACATCCTAAGTTATAAGATATGTTTTCACAATTGACTGTCAATTTTCAACACCAGTTTCTAAAAAAAACAGCATTTCATAGGACATTTTAGCCAGCAACAAATGGACAACTGTGGCAAGGAAGCCTTAATGTCAGCCTGAGCAAGGAGGCTTTCTACATGAATGGGTGGATCTATTGTCAAGTCCTATGTTACAAGAAATAGTATCTTTATGGGTTGCCAGTTTTCTAACCCACTTTCTTCAATACATGTGCTTCTTGAGCTGTTTTAGCCTGCCACAAATGGTCAGACAAAGTATCAAAAAGTTATTAAACGAATAATAACTTGATTTTATTTGATACCTGGTAACCTTTTCGATATCTATCTATTGATCTGTTTCCCTGAGATCTTCATTAACATGGAATTCTGTTAAAGCAGTCTCCTGTTGTGGCTGTTTACTATCTTCTGCTGTCTGTTATATCTATATTATAATATTTTTTGCTTAGAGAGAAGGATGTCATCTGGTGAGACTGCTAGTATGTTGTAAGTTAGGTTTTTATGGGTGAAATGTCTCATGGTTGTGCTAAAGGTTCATTTGTAAGTATTGGGATTATTTGATCCTTTGAAAAGTTGCAATGGAATTCACAACAATCTGTTGTACCCAAAACAAATTTTTTTGCTTCACTAAGGCATTTTGCTTAATTGAGTTTTAATCTTGTTAAAGTGATGTCAGAAGGTCGTTTTTGGGCTTTTTAAATATGGAGTTGGTGTCAGTGTCATGTCAATTTGTTACTGAAGAGATTTAAGAAAAATGAAAATTTGAACGAGAATCATCAAAATTTTTCTCTGGAGAAGGGAGCACATTTTCAAATAGGCGCCCTATCTTTTAGGGGCTCAGATCCTGTTTTTAGGGTTTGTCATCTCAAGTAGACATTTGTTCGACATCACACTAGCTTCGCAGTGAGCTATCAAGCCTGTCAAACGGAACTGTTTCGAGCAAGTTGTGGAAGATATAGTGCAAAATGAGGCGAAAGCGAGAATTGGCTAACACTGGAGAAAAGCGCAGCTTTTGAGAAAGGCGCCCATCTTTTTGAGGTGCTAGATGTAAGTTTTTGGCTGAATGCCGCCCAAGATGTTTATCTCACTTTTGTTCGAGCTTCGCGACGCATCCGTCAGTGGGTGAATCTGAGTTGCTGAAGTGCTTGAACCTGAGGTCAAACGTGGGGTCAAATCTTAGTCAAGATATCAAGGAAAAAGAAAAAGCGCAGCTTTTGAACTAAGGCGCCTGAGCTTTTCAAGCTTTTGATGCTTTCTTTTTGATGATCTTAGATGATCAATGTGTCCGTGTTACATTCAGCTTTCCATTGCCTGTCTCCGTCAGTTCAGAGGATGACTCAGCAGCTTGCAGTCGAGGTTTTTATATTATTTTTGTCGTTTCCAGAAATGGCTAAGTCTGGAGTGAAAAGAGCAACTTTTGAAAAAGGCGCCCTTGATTTTCACCCCTCAAATGATGTTTTCTGAAGAAGTGTGTCTTTGCAGCTGTTTTGCAGAATGAGGTCAGCTTCGCAGTGAACTTGGTTTTCAGTCCTGAAAGTTGATAAATCAGAAGTTATGAAAGAAAATGTTTTTCCCTTCGTACGAAATGCAGAAGGCAAAATTTGACTAAGTCAAAGAAAAAGCTCAGCTTTTGAAAAAGGCGCTTGGATTTTTGAGCCTTCAGATGTCAATTGTATGGTTTACAGTCTCAAGATATCTTTTGATCAGTTTTTACTTAGCTCTGCAATGCACCTGTCAACTAGCCAATCGGAGAAGTCAGTCAACCAGTGTCAGAGGATGAACAGAGGTCCCGGTAGAGGTTTTAGCTTAAATTTTCATGAAATTTGACTAAGTCTGGAATTCGCTTAAGAGTTCAAAGTTGGATTTTCGAAAGAGGGTTGAATGGACGCCTTAACTGGAGTTTTGACTGCAGTTAGACTAAACGTTTTCTGGGTTGTCATCTTCAGTTCATATATTGGCATGTGGAGTGATCTTTCAGTTCGCATGTCGAGTTAACTAGTTTGCATGTTCAGTTAATTGCTTTGCATGTTGAGTTAACTTGATTGCATGTCCACTGAACTGAAGATTATCAGTGAATGTCAACTGGAGTCCACATGCATGGCGAATTTGGTCAAAATTGTGAAGTTTGTGTGAAGATGGCGCTTCATTGAGTGTCAACTGAAGTTCTAAAAGGGACGAATTGAATGATGAAGCATAAATTTGTGAAGTATGGCGAATTTGAATGTTAACTGAACTTATCAAAAGGGTCGCCATATTTAGGTTTTATTGATGAAGCATAAATTAGTGAAGCTACGCATTTTCTAAGGAATGATAACTTTAGTTCCAAAAGGGTTGTTATTTTTAGAATTGAATTGAGCATAAGTGTGAAGTTGGCGCACTTCTTGAAGGCCAACTGAAGTCTTGAAAGGGTTGCTATTTTTAGAATATTTATTGCATGAAATATGGTGAATTCTTGAGTGCTAACTTTAGTCTTGAAAGGGACGCCTCAGTTCAAATTTTGTGAATCTAGAGCAAGTGTGAAGGATGGCGAACTTGATAAAGATTGCTAACTGAAGTCAAAGTCGCATGAAGTGGTTAACTGAAGACTGGAAAGGGAAACCCTAAGCATGGTGCTTTATTTAGCTTATTTCAGTTCTAGTTAACTAAAATGAGGTCCAATTAGAATCCAAGCGCCATTTTTCAAGCTTTAGTGCTTTATGCGAATTTCAATGATGAAAGCTTATTTATTTCAGCCTTGGCATCCATTATTTCTTCATCTTTAGCTTCGAAGTTTTTATTCTTCTTGAGCAACCAACAAGCTAAAGGTGCTACAGGTGTCCGAATTCAGCGTTCTTCATAGCAACGAGTTCAGATTGTTCAGAGGAAGGAGATTCCAGACTTTATTTTCACTTTGCATGCAGGTTTCATCAAGTTCCAAAGAAGAGGTTGGCGGATTTTTCAGAAGCAGACAAGCAAAACTTTCTATCTTCTGTCTTATTTCTTCTATTTCTCACCTTAGGTACTTTCTTCGCGTGTCAAAGAAATTCAACACATATTCAAAATCTGATCATCTGGGTTTGCGTATTTCAGCATTAGCAGCAAAACCCATGTCTTAGATTTTTTTTTCGAAAAAATTGCCCTGTAGCTTTCATTCTGAAGCTCTGTGCTTTTTTTCCGAAGATTTCTTTGCATGTGGGCCAAAATCACATCTTTTTGAAAATCTCATCATCTGGGTTTGTTCAGAATTCCGTTGTGCATAAAACCCATGTTCCAGATTTTCTCAAGAAAAATTTCCCCGAGAAGCTCTAAAACCCCTGCAGTTCTTGACTAAAGAATCTTTGCATGTCAAGCCAAACGACCTGTTTTCACAATTCTGACGTTGTGGGTTGTCTTAGAATCATTTTCCGGACAAAACCCATGTCTCAAAATTTTTGGTGAAAATTATCCTCTGACAAGCTATTTTTAGCCTCACCAGGAGCCATTTTAGTTTTGCAGAGAAAGTTGTTAGAACATAGCCGTGTTCACAGTCAACGGGAAAGTTTTTCAGAAGGCGGTTCAACTAGACTAAATTCAAGACCAAATCAGTCTTAATTCATGATTACATCAGAAGCGTCAAGCTGCAGAAGAAATAGAGGCCACCACTTCATTTACGGAGCCGCCAAAGTCACTCAAATCCCATGCCATTATCTTCATGAAGATGGTACCTACGCTGATCTCGAGGCTGTGCAAACTAAGTTCCAGAAGCATGTTCGTGATATCTTGATGGAGATTTTGGATCACATTTCAGTGATTTCAGCTAGTTTCAAGAAGGCGACTGAAAATATTAAAGAATGTATGCATACAGTCAAGGAAAGTGACAGAGAATTGAAGAAGCAGATTATTATTTTTGGACAGCGTCAGAGTGCCAGAAGACATAGTAATTGATGGTTTCTTAGTTGAAGTGTTAGACCGAGATGACATGGAGTTATTTGCCAGTTGGAACCTGCAGTTAATTTTGAGGGTTGAGTCATGAGCAGCAGTTAACTCGACTTTCAGTCTTGAGTTCACTTGCTGACTTCACACATGCTTATCTTTTCCTTGAGATTATCATCACAGGAGTTAGGGTTAGGGTTTCCAGTTAACTGAAGGTAGTGTCCAGTTAACTTTGCTTTAAATAAGGACGTGCATGCTTGCACATGGTCCATTTAGGTTAGATGTAGGTTAACCGATGGTAGCTTTCCGAGTTAAGCGTATAGTTTACTTCATTAGGGTTTAATAATAAATCTTGCATGCATTTTTGCGCTGGTTAACACAAGGTGATTTTAGGGTTCCCTACACCTTGATGTATATAAATAAGAGCTTTTGCTCATTTGTAATTAACTTTTGCTTGAGAGAATATATGCTGCGCCTACCTTGCCCTCAATATTGCTCTTTTGGTATCTATTCATGTGTCTTCACTATTACGATTAATTGTTATGCCACATAGGGTTTCATGCAATTGTAATGGTGAATTCTTTCTGTTTTGTACAACTTTACCATTATGATCAATTGTTATGCCACATAGGGTTTCAAGAGGTTATGATGATAAATCTGTTTTGTGTATCTTTACCATTGTGATCAATTGTTATGCCACATAGGGTTTCAAGAGATTGCGATGATAAATCTGTTTTGTGAACCTTTTATCATTATGATCAAGTGTTATGCCACATAGGGTTTCGTGAGATTGTGATGATAAATCTGTTTTGTAAAGTCTTTACTATTTTGATCAAGTGTTATGCCACATCGGGTTTCATAAGATTATCATGGTAAATTCTTAAATCTGTTTTGTGCCCAATAAACTGATTCGAATTGAGATAATAGATGTGCCACCTTGCCTTCAAGTAGAGAATCCGTATCCAGTTTATCGTGTGATGTTGTTACCAATAAACTTGTCTAGATTGAGCTGATAGATGCGCCACCTTGCCTTCAAGTTGAGAATCTATACACGTTTATCGTCTGATAGTCAAACCCTGCTCCATTTCCTCATGCTCTGTTTTCTTGAGGAAATTGGATAGATTTAAAGTAGATAGCTTAGTTGTAGGTAATGCTCTGCAAAACCAGAAAATCCTTAGCTGCAACGTTCTTGGTTTTCTTAACCTTGTGCCTCTTCCAGCTGAGAACAAAAAGATAGGACTTATATTACTTTTCTTTTCCACGCATTCCAGCACAATGAGGGAGCTTCCCCTCCTAATTTGAAGAGCACTCATTGCGTAGTGTACATAGCTGTCTGTACAAACTTGCACTCCAGAGGTGTTAGATTTTACGCCAACACAATCCAAAGGGATGAGATGTCAATCTATGTTCCTTAATCCACCTTAGGTTGTGTACTTTTTGATAAAACTTAAGCCATCTGGCTGAATCTACTCTTAGATTGCAATGGCTTGCTTGAAACATTAGATATTATGAAGATGACTTATCCAGAAAATAATTTGTTTTATTTTGACATTGATTCATTCTTATATGTTCTTTATGTTGCTTTCATGGGCATACTGTTTATTATGGAAGAGCTTGCTGAATGATTTTTGAATAGGATTTTTACAATATTTTAGTTAGATCAAATGAGAATTGCTTTTAAGCTATTGCTGTTTGAAATGATCCATATTTGCAGGGTGTTAATAGAGCATTTCCTTATGTTTCAACTGATGAGGCAGATGATATCATACAAAAACAAACACCTGTCCTTTTCCAATTGGTAAGTATTTAGGAATGTACATAATGTCTGCATTTTCACAGAAGGTTGTTTACTTATATGATTCATAAGTTTTGACCTGGTAGTCTTTTCCATGTAGGTGCATTCCAAGAATTTCAATATTGGGGTGCAAGCTTTGATGCTTTTATATCAACTTTTAGCAAAAAATCAAACTGTCAGTGACCGCTTCTATCGTGCTCTTTATTCAACACTGTTGACATCTGCTTTAATGAGATCATCAAAGGTGTATACTCTAACTCAAACAGTTTTCAGGTGATACCAGTAATCATAGACATAAGATGCATGCAAATCAATTGTTGCAATGGACGGAAGACATGGAATGAATATTATTGATGAAACAAATGCAGTTTATACAAATAAAATACCAGTGCAAATTTTAGACAAGCATAAAAATTTGTAAATTCATTCAAGTTCTATCATTTCCCATTGTGTTCTTGTAAAGTCACACAACTCATGCTGAAAAATTAAGTGAACTGCCAGGCAATATATTAGTTACAATTTGAGTTAATAAGGACTTTTTATGTTTGGAGAAGAACATTGTAGTATGTGTCATGTATGTGCTTCTCTTGACATTGCTTTCTATTTGATTAAGATGTAAAGAATTTGAGGAAGATAAGCAGAGATCCTTTGAAGTCTTGGAAACGACTATTAAATATACAAACAATTATCATAGTATTTACTATTTAGTCTAATATTCTATTGAAGTTTACCACATAGACTACAAATGTGCACTGTTTAGGTTAGGAGATGCATTTCTGGGTACTTCCCTTGAGGCCCCCATCATCCATACCTGTACTTTTCTGCTAATGTTCTGGGGCCAGTTGCCTCCCAGCTGCTTCTCCTTTTATGGGTACCTGGATGTCATAATAAAAACATAGTTAAAAGACAGTGCTGGTCCAGAGAAAAAAGAAAAAACACACACAATTAAAAAACTAAAATAATGCATTGAAACTGCTGCTAGTCCTATTACATCTGATCAAAATGAACCAATTGCTGATTTGGATGCTCTCAGACTCTCAGTGAATGTATTCCTTTTTGTGAACAGATAATATAAAACTATATGATATGTCCTATATTATGCCTCGTTTAATATTTTGAAACATCATCTATCAATAGTGCTTCATTATTTTTATGTTTTTTCTTTTAATGCACATTATGGTTAATTTTGTCTATAAGCTTTAGACTTTTATTTGGATATACTTAAGCCCTACTGTACATAGTGTCCGAATAGAAAGGAAAACCCTTCTAATAATACTTGAACCAAAATTGGTATTGGTAATATAGGTTGGAAGTTATGATAAAATTTGTTGTAAGAATATACTTAACATGTGAATTAAGTGTACCTTAACATTAGATGATGGTGAGAATTTTGTACATAAAACATCGTTTGTAGTGCTTGTTCAATAATTGTGTCATTTTCTTTGGCTTTGGTTAACAGTTTGCTTTGCATTGTACAATTTACAGTGGTACACAGGGACGCGTTCCCTGGGGTTTTGGCCCCTGTACCCGTACCTGAGACGTTTCTGACGTTTCTGGGACAGGGGACGCCTTGGGGATGTTTCCCAGGCATCCCCAAAATTTACCTTTTCTTCGGGGACGTTTCCAAATGCAGGGGACGTCTCGGGGACAGCAAGGGGACAGTTAGCCGTTCCCTTTTTTACAGCAACATTTTGCATTAAAAAAAAAGTCCAAAATTAAAAAAAGGTTTTTGCATTGTGTTTTTGGGTGGACCCAACACCCGATCCTTTTCTCCTTTAGTATGTGATTGTTGAAGCACCTGTTGAGCCTGAGCAACCACTGTAGCTTTTGCTGCACAAACCGCCTCTGTTTGAGGCAATCTAACGACCCCTGTTTTTGACTGTGTCTTGGTATTTTCAGCTGAAGCCAGTCCCACAGCATTTCTGGAATGCAATAAATCAATATACTTATCATGAAGAGCAGGGTTCTTTACTTGTTTCAGCACTTCAGGACTCACAAGTGTTTTGTGAATTTGCTAATGAGAATCTTCTGAAAATCTAGAGAGTGACTTCTGCCACTTAGCTGACTGTGTCTGCGAAAATGTTGACTCCTTGCTAGGTTTATGAACATTATCAGGTGTAACAGGTACATTACTAATTGGAATCAAGAAAGACTGCGACGATGAATCAAATGTTTCAACAGCAGAAAATAGATCTGTTTCATACTCTTTATCAGCATTCTTACTCCTCGGCATCTTCCTTACAGTCTTATGTGCAAGCAGAATTTTTTGTTTACTGCTCCCTGACATTCTACCAGTTGATCCTGATGACCTCAACAATTTGCATAATGTATATGTCAATATGATTAGTGATTACATATGCAACTTCATCAATGTTCATTGTTATGATTATCATTACTCATATGAATATCTGAAATTTGAAATTTCCCTATATTTTTAATATATATATATATATATATATATAGCTGTCCCCTTTGCTGTCCCCTGCTGTCCCCAAAAATCCTACGTATAGTGTGGATATCAATTCGTTCAGAGGAATCATTCTCCATGGACTCGGATGAACACATATAGGTTCATTAACCAACATAATCTTCAACTTGTCAAAGGTGTTTGTTGTCTGGGACCTCATTGAAATGGTCAACCCTTATCATGGAAGGCATTTAAACACACAGTAGGCATCTCTTGGAATATGAAGAAGATGGTTCTTTAAATATAATTTGGGCATTCAATAATCAAAATGACATATTAATGTATGCATTTGTTCCAATTTCCAAAATTAATTTTAATTTAGTCTTCTTTATTTTTTCAGTTTTTTAACAGTCATAGTTAGAGTTTCATAGAAATAGATACAAATATGGTACAAGATAATGATACAACGATTCTCAAAACTCCCTAATAAAGATACAACTAGATACTGCAATTACAGAAATACACATATTCAATTATGTATAATATATACATCAAAGGCATAGAACATTGAATGAGAAAAAGTGTACTTTGGGGATGTGTCCCTATAGTTTTTGCAGTGTTTCAGGGATATGGGTTGTTTTAGGGAGGTGGTAGAACATCCCCTCCCCGTCACAATTTTTTTTGGTGATTTCCCCATGACATCTTCCCATAGTGAGGGATCCCACTTTTTTTGAGGAACCTAAGGAGATTGCTTGCCATCCCTGTGTAACATCCTACTTTCATTGAACAACTTAAAAACAAATAAGATGACTTATTCAAACCAGAGTAATTTTTTTTTTTGAAAGAAACATAGTAAGGTGCTAACCATTCAGCTGCTGTAGTAACAATTAAGATAGCATTCTACTGAACATCTTAGAACATGAGCAAATGCTGAATTCATCTATTCAAGTACTATAACAAGAGTTACAGGAGTAAGAGATTAGAAATCCTCATCTGGATACTATGTCTTCCAAGACTCGGCTCGCCATCTGCATGAGAGGGAAAGCATCATCTGGGTGCTTTTCCACCAACCACGGACTAGTGCGGTCCCCCGCACACCTTCCTAACAGGAAGGGGTCCTTCTTACGAAAGGTAATGTTGGAAACCCTCTAGAATTGCCGTCTAAGCTCTGGTGGTAAACCCTACCTATCTAACTCTGCCATGCTACTAAGGATACCTTCCTACTAAGCTGGCAACTCTGGTTAGTTAGGTATCTGTGTTACTATGAGTACTAAAGTGTAGTTAGTGGCATCTGCACCTACTATGGCCATAGTTTTGTACTTCCGTACAGACTCACCCACCTTGCTCGACTTGGAAAACTCTTCTAACCTAGGGCATTCAAGAGATTTTCTCTCCACCCTTTACTCTTACAAAGGACACCTGTCCTAGGGTAAACTTCCTTGACCTAATTTAGGTTTTCCCAATAATACACACTCTTACCTGGCTACCTCCCACGTATGACCAATATATATAAAACTAGGGTTTTTACGAAACCCTTCATGACTCCAATGGCTGACAGTTCAGCTTGGAATAAACACTTTAGTACAACAAGCAACAGGGTTTTCATATCAAGAAGGCAAAAACAGTAACCTTCTAAAACCCTCTAGACAATTCCTGTGCTCAAACTGCACTTATTACATACTGACCATCATAATGACATGCATGGTTAGATACTCAACAAAAAGCAAACAAACCAATTGTTATTTCATCCTTCTTGAAGCAAATCAGTAGGTTCTTATTATTCTGAAAATTTCTTTCATTTGCAGACTTAAAATCTGCATGTTCTTTCTTAGGGTTTAGATCTTGCCAACCCTTTTTTTTTTTTGAAAACTTTTGCTCGGATTAAGTTCACACTAAGTCTTCCTGACTTCCTATCGTTTTAACTAGGTGGAACCATGGCAAAACAAAATGCAGCTTCAGTTTAAGCCTTCAGGAAATTTCTTACAGAATATCATGAATTGGTTTGGACGCTAGAAGGAAGAACTAAAGATTTTAGTGTATCAAAGACATAGTTATCCATCTGAAACTTCAAGCACACCATAACCTTATTGTACAGAACAGTTTACAAGCAAAGAAACAGCTATATCTGTTTTATGAAAATGAAATCATATGTTGCAATAATCTCATGGATTAACCCTATGCAAGAAAACACTTATTTTCATAGAATTATACTCAAAAGAGTAGACGTGCCTGCTTAGAAATTCTGAACTGAAGAATCTGAATGTAAGCAACTGAGAATGCAAGAAAACTTCAAGTTTTTCCCAGCTCGATCTTCAGCCTTGCTGCTAATGTCTGCCTTCCTCTTAAAAGAGAAAAACGTGGCCCAAGATAGTTTTCCTAATTGTAGCATCTGCTATTCTCTGAAATCCAACCCCCCATCGAATCTCCCTTGTCCATGAATAATGAGTTTGTTTTGAGAAGAATAGACAACTAAAACAGGTCAATTGGTTACTAGATGGTTATGGTAACCACCTCCTAAATCTTCTCCAACTCACCCTCTACAAAATGAGATCAATCTTAGCTTAAGAAATAAAAATTAACCAATGAAAAGCACTCTCATATGGCGGATAAAGCCAGGCTATATTTCTCCTAACTACTGTGCCACCTTTGTGGCTAAAAACAAGGAACCGCCTTTGCATGCTGCAGCCATACGTCCAAGAAAGGTGGCATCATAATTTTATTAATTTCCACAAAGAATAAACTTATTTTGCCAACTCAAGGTGGCCCCACTTTATTATTTTAAAAGTTTGGGTTTTATTTATTTTTTTCTTTTCAAATATATTTAAATCTTTTATCACCTTCACATTTGGCAGCAAACATGATATAACTTCTTCTCCTTGGCTTTTATAAAATATCCTCTTTAAAAATATTAGACCTTTTAGGTACTTTTTTATTTAAAAATATTGGTCTTTTAGCCTTAAGTGAGTGTTTAAATAAATGCCTCATTTAAGATGGTCTACTGGCACAAATAACAGACTCAACAAAGGCAGTAATACCTTACTGATGAGTTCAAGGTATTAAAATAGGTTTTACCGTCAGACAAGGAAATAGATTAAACTAAACAATTGTTCATGCATGCGTATAGGCCTGCATACGTTAGTACGCGTATGCGCATATGTATGCATATGCACGATCATAGGCATGTAAATTCGCCTGTCGTCATGCACCTGCGTGACTGCGTCCATACACATATACCCGCAGTGATGTATGCAAGTTCTTGCTACATGTGCATATACGTTTTTTTAGCTTAATTTTGACGGTAAGGAAGTAGAAAAATTGGTATAGAAACCCTAATTCCACTTACGACAAAACCACGTCCAAAAAGATCACACAAAATACTTACCTCAACTTAAGACTCCTATTACACTCTTCTAGGGTTCCTAGATCCTTCTGACCTAGTCCCGACTCAGATGGCAATTTCCAGATCATACCAACACTACCTCTCTACTCAGATGATACTTTCCCTCCTTTGGAGGTTGTGGTACGTGCTACCCTGCATCAAACTCCAAACAAATGGAAGTTAGTCTGACATCTAAATATCATAAAATCACTATTGCATATTCTCTATCTATGCATTTAATGAAAAATAAACTTTTCTTTACCAGCTTTTTCTATTTCTAGGGCATCATTAACACAATTTATTCCTACTGAAGTAAATCATAGCTCATATCGTAATGGCATTATTCCTTATTGCTCTAATAGAACTCAATCACAGAAGATCTCAACATTTCTTGCAATATTCAATCAAAATTTGCATCATTCATTTGTAATAACTACAAAAAGTAAAATTGTTTTTTAAGCATCTATGGTGGGATGTAACTCCCTGACATGCCCTGCAACCATCAAATTTAAGTCCAGAAAAAAAATTAAATAACATTCAAAGCCAAAAAGAAAAACACCTAACCCTTTGCCTAAAAAATCTGCTCATGTTCCTTCCTTGCAGTCAGGATTGGTGGGACTCACATTTTAGGATGAGGATACAGTGCATTCCAGTAGTTCTAGTGATGAGCAAGAATTTCCATAATAAGTATATCCAACGGATGTGTAATGACTGCCCCTATTTTTTTTCTTCTGAGTTCCTGTTTGCTGTAAGATAAGTTTTGATGATATTTGCTTGATATTTCAATGTGCCATTCAATGTTTCAACATGGTATTGAATAGATAACATAAGAGCAAAAATAACAATGATAAACAAGCTTGCAAAGATCAACTTTCAGATTATAATATTCAGATTACATAACAGAAATTTTCTGTGTTTACAAAGTATATCAGACCTCTCATTACAAGCTAAAATCAGACTCAGGAAAGGTTTATATCAGACCTGGAATAGGTGCCCAAACAGCAAATAAAGGTCTTCAATCTTGCAATACTCTTCACCATGAATTTGACCAGCAATCCCTAGGCAAATTCCACGCCTAAGACTTTATTTTCAGACCACCACGATGGCATAGAAATGGCACTTACACGTCTGATCAGAATTCTGGAAATCACCTCCACTAGGGCACCAACCTGAGAAAATCAACCTGCTCTATAAATTCAGGTTTTCATCAATAAATTTGAGTAAATATATCATCTTGGGCGCTTTCATGTGGGGCTTCCTTTGAACCAACACACACAATGAGAAACCTAGTCAAATAGGAGTTATGCTCAAGAAACCAGTTCAGGCCCTGTCACCAAAATGCCCAGAAAACACTGAAAATCATTCCAAAATCCATTCCCAAACAACCCAAAATGAAACCAAGCCTTTACACACCAAAAAAATTTAACACCACTTCAAAAATATTCGAAAATCTAAATGATTGTATGACTGAAACTGAAATCTTGAAGCTCTAAAGTGGTCCCTGGATGGAACCACACCTCAACCAGCTAGGGTAGGTCTTTCACTATCGAAACCAGCTCCTAATTGCCAAGGGTTTTCATCTGTGTCACAAGGTTCGCCGAATTTCATGCTTGAAGTTCGGAATTCGGCGAACACTTAAAAAATGTATGAAATTCGTTAAAATTCGCGGCTAAATTCGTACGGAAAAAGCGACCGTATTTTTATTAACATATATTTTTGTAAAGCATTTTTTATTAGGGTTTTTAATAGGTATCAGTCATGATGAGATCGCTATTGAAGTATGGAATTTCTCCCATGGCTAGGGCACATAGAACATATCTTTTGCATACGTTTTTTTTCAGCCGCAATAGGTCTCAAGGCGCGATAGCAAAGGAACAGCGAGTGAGAGGAAGTGCTTTGAATGACGGGCATAGAGTTTGGTGTCGGACCTGCAGGCTGTTTGAAGTTGCAACGGCCCGCGCCATCGCGTTTTAAGCATTCGCCGAACTTAAGAATATATTTAACTTTTTAACATTTAATTTATGTAACTTCCTCGAGATGTTTCATTCTAAGTTCTGGGAATATATAAATTAAATAATATTTAACTTCCTCGGAGATGTTTCATTCTTAAGTTGTGGGAATATATAAATAAAATAATATTTAACTTTTTAACTTTTAATATATTTTACTTTACTTATTTATTTTTATTTATTTGTTAATATTAACATTTAATAATTCAAATTTAATATTTTAATATTAAAATTATTAAATATAAAAATGAACAAATTTAAATATTTAAATTAAATTTGAAACCTATCAACTAATATAGTATTATTTTAATATATAATATTATTTTAATATTTATAAATTATTTTTACTTATATATATTATTTATTATATATAAGAAAATATATTACATCATATAATATTTTTAGTATATATAATATTTACTAGTTTTTATATACTATTAATATTATTTAATTTCATAAGGCGAATTTAATCCGAATTTTTTACTTTTCGAATTTTTTCCTTGCCGAACTTCATCCGAATTTCAATGTTGCCGAACTCGAATTCGAATTCGAACCTTGTGACTTAGGTTTTCATCCTCAACACCTGTTTTCAGACCTCTGGAGTAATCCCAGTAGCATCTCATTATGCATCCATTTTCGCCATGCTGAAATGAGGCTTCAAAAAGAGGTTATAAAGTCACAATGAGGAATTCAGGCGACCAGCACAAAGAAACCCCAATTCCCTTCTAAAAACCACGCCCTTTTACCTTTGTCTTTATTTAAAATTTCATTTTAAAATTCATATATCACCTCTTAGGCATCCCCCTTATCCAGCCTACAAAAGTGATTCTGTTGCTTTAAAAACACTTGAAGTCATAGTACTAGGCGCCAAGGTACAATTTTATGACCCCTTTGACCCTTAATATAAAGTTATAAAATAGCTTTTATTAAAACATTTCGAGAGAGGAAATACAAATATCAAATAATCGGACCTTAGCAAACCAACACCAATTACTGAAATAACACAGCTGAAAATAGTCTGACCTAGATCAGCTTTCCATAAATAGACTTAAATAGCAAATACTCTGTTGTACCCAAACCAAATTTTTTGCTTCATTAAGGCATTTTGCATTTTAAAGTCTAAACCTTGCTAAAATGTTGTAAAATACCGTTTTGGGCAATGTCAAGTATGGAGTTTTTGTCAATAGTTTGTCAGTCAAAGTCAGTTATATTGGTCAAACCCGAAGCAGAGACTCAAAATGAAGATTTTCACGATGGAGGAGCATCTTACGACGGCATTTCATATTGCAGACGGTCATTTCAAATGATCGAAACAGAGTTTTTAAAGATCAAATCATGGAGATTTTTCAAAGGAAAAGTCAGAAAGTGCAAGTATAGCCCAGGGGCGCCCAGCTTGTTGGAGGTCAAGATCTTGTTTAAAACGTTCAAGCATCCAGTCAAACTTTTCAGAATTAGTCTGGCTATCCGTCGAGCTATTCAGCGAGGCATTCCGAGACTCACAGCTCCGGTTATTCGCGACAGAAGTAAAAATCCCTAAATTTTAGGAGATGGAAATTTTGCTCTTTTCGCAAAAGCGCGCCTCTAGCTTGAGGGCGCCCATTTCAAGGCAGGGGTAAATCTCGACAGTTTTGTTGCCGGATGCAGTCAATTTGTTCACAGCTAGTCTGCTTATCCGACGAGATATCAAGCATAGTCATCCGACTCTCAGAGTTCAGGCGGCAGTCGTCCGAAGATCAGCCTAAAATGGAGTTTTCACGTTTTCGAGCTTCTCCGTTTTTGCCCAGTGCAAGTACAAGCCAGGGGCGCTGGCTTAAAGGACCCTCCAGATGCCAGAATTTGTAGACGGAATCTTCATGACATCAGTAGTATTCTAGCCTAGCTCCGCAACTGTAATGTCCCCCTTTTTAGCGTGATCTTGTTTTGAGTGTGTTAGCCTATTACTTAGACCCTTGTGGGCTAATTGTTTTGGTTAGAGGGTCAGTGGTATCTTCTGGAGAGTTTGTTCGTTCTCATCTTTTGTGATCAGGGATTGGCTCATTGCAGGCCTTGGTTGTACAGGAGTTGTCTGCTTCTGACGGCACTGAATTCTATTGAGTTTTGAGGAAGTTAGACTTACTTAAGTGATTTAAGTTATTATTTAACTTAAAGTATTCTTATAAAGTCAAATTGACTTTATTATTTTATATCACTTAAATAAGTTTGGAAAAAAAAGGTGATTTAATTTTATATCACTAATACCTTTATGTGGGGGCCAAATATTAAATCTGAAACTATTGAAAAGGACTTGAGGTTATTTCAAAATATTTAAATGACCTAAAGTATGCCCTAATCCTTAGAAATTCACACCTCTTTGCTATATAAGGGTTTTAGGCAATGAGAAACTCATCTATTGAATATTTCAACTTTGCCTTGGAGGTTTTTCCCTTGCTTTCATCCTGTGATCAGGTTTGCAGCAATCCACCATTGGAGAACGAAATCTCTTCAGTGTGAGCACTTGTGAGGCTGTGAGAGATCAGCTGAATTGGTGCAATTTGAGAGAGCTTCATTCAGAAGTTCTATAGTGTCTTATCAGAATTTTGTGGGGTTTCTACATCAGCAACAGAGGGTTTGAGTGGATGATGTTCTTCCTTTCTTCATGGCAGGCATCATACTTCAATGGCTGTACCATCTGAGATGTTTTGGGCTTCTTTTTGCTTGAAAGGTGTGGCTGTTTGAGCTAGGGCGTACCAACTACATGGAGAAACGCCTTCCTTCTTGAGGGTTTCTCTTCACCATCATCAGCACTTGGCATCTACCTTTCATTTGCTCCAGTTTCTCAGTTGGATTTCATGCTTGTATCATTCTACACTTGATTATATCAGATTTTCATGTATAGACTGGCAAACTGGCTTCGTTTTTTAATTAAAAAACCTGGAGGCTTTCGGGTATGTTTATATGTTCTAAATCCATTGTTGAGCTTATTAAATACCTTCTACAATTTCAGTTTGATTAAATTTGCTCAAGTTTTCATTTTGTGAGCTTTTATATGATGCACACCTTCTCTTCTGTCTATAAATTTTCTCTAAAAAACTCAAAAACACAAATAGACTTAACAAAAAGACAGGGGTTTGAGCAATGAGCTAGCAAGGCTCATCACAGTGGTATCAGAGCATTCAAACATCATTGTCAAGTGCCAAAAACCAAAAACACAGCAATCAAAAGTTTATATCAGCATATATCAGCTTTACATGACAAGTGTTTGACAAAATTCCCAAGGCATAAATTGAAAGGTTTTGAGTCTATATTAGCAGGGCTCATCACAGCAACGCACCATTCAGCTTGTCGATCCGACGTTCCTGGTGGTCGTGGCAGAGATTCTACTAAGCACGTAATTTTCCGGGCGAACCAACAAATGGTTTTCAGTGTATTTTCAGTGCCTATTTGGTCAGATGAGCCCGTTCGTTCGAAGTCTTCACGACTATTGAGCGTAATCAATTTATCTTTCCAACGAGCATAGCCGTCAGCCTTCAGCATTTGGCAGTCGCTCGTGCGTGCGAGGTCTTTGGTGTCATATTACAAAGTAAAGATGTCCGAAAACGTCCAGAAAATGGCTAAGTCTGGGAGCGGTAAACATATTAAAAATACGCACTGGAGAATTTGAGGTCTTAGAAGCAGTTTTCTTGCCTCGTCACCTCCAGTGACTTCTCTTGAGGGCCCTCCTGGCTGTCCGTTAAAACAGATAACGCTTGAATCGGGTCATCCCAGCTCCAGATATCAGCTGTCAAAGTAGGGTATTTTGACGACGTTTGATTTTCGTTGAAATGTCCAAAGTGCAACCTTGAGCCAGGGGCGCTTTTCTTTTTGAGGCCCTTAAAGTGCAACCTTAAGCCAGGGGTGCTTTT
>VDFB02120219.1:0-18965 GCA_007258455.2 Sequoia sempervirens | reverse complement strand
GAAATCCAGACTCTTTTAATAATGCTTCAACCTTTCATTCTTAATAGTGAAATTTTTTTGTACTTGTTTAACAATTAGTTCTACATCTCCCAAAACCTTAAGAATCTTTATCTCCATACCCTTAGCTTCAATTAACCCTAACAGAAGGGCTTCATAATCAACAGTATTGTTTGTATTCTCAAATTCTAAAGCGAAAGGAAATTGCTCACCTAAGGGAGAAGTAAGAATGACCCCTACTCTTGACCCAACATGGGAACAACTTCCATCAATATCCATTTTCTAGAGGTTAGGTTATAAATTTGGAATATGTACATCATCCTCTTTTCATTCTTCTAAGAAGAACATATAGTTTCCAAACTCATTTTCTTCGTACAGGATCTGTGCTTGGGATCTTCAGACTTGAGCACAGTTATCTTGTCTTTCGACTCAGGCTCAAGGTGCACTTTCTCCTTACCAATAGGTATAGTAGCATATGACTAGTCCAATTGTATGTCTCCTCCCAAGTCTTTGCAGAAACTCCTGCTCAGAAGCGTACCATAACTAGAAGGTATGTCTATGACCAATATGGTGAGTTTGAGTTGCTTATTTGGGTAAGCCACAAGTGCACCTTGAGAATCTTTAATTTTTCCAAGGGAACCTACTTGGAATCCATTCAATAACACTTTATGAATGTCTTAGTCATTTCTAGCCCTAGGGCTTTAGCAATTTGTGCAAGAATGACATTAATAGAAGCACCTGAGTCAATGATGAAATTTTTAACTCTAAACCCATTTACAAATAATGATACATAGAACAAGGTTTTTCATTGGAGGTTGATGGAGGGAATTTTACTAATAGATGCAGCATTAGTGGTTGAATCTTTGGGTTTGATCATTGCTTCATCTAGGCCTGCATGTGATTCAAAATGTTTTGTCCTAACATATTCAATCAACCTATCTAATTCCTTAGGATTCATCTTTAAATACTCAGCCTAAGAAATTTGAACTTTAGTAGTTTTACAAAACTCCATAATATCAAAATCCTTGGCTTGACCTTCCAAGGGTGATACAATAGGATTTTTAAGAGAGCTATTAACCACACTTTGTGAAATTTTTTCTCCTTTAGAAGTTGCACTAACTTTTTTGAGTAAAACCTTAGGGGAATTTGGAGTACCTATTTGATTGTGGTGTTGCTAGCTTCAATTAATAGAAACACATGTAGCATCATCCAAAGTGATGCAAACATCTCCTCTATCATCATTGAGTTTGAATTCCAAATATCAATTTGTAGAGTCTGCCATATTGATTTAATGAAGTACCTTCCTTTGTGACTTCTTCAATAGCTTCTTTGGTAGTGGTTAGTTGCATAAACCTATTCATTTAGGGGCAGTAAGACCATTGTGATCAGATTTAAGGTAAAAAGAAACACATGTTCTTTTTATTATCTAGAGGAGGAGCTTCAATTGCTAGCCTTTATTCAGTTGGAGGAAAAGGCAGTGTCTTATTTCCTAGCTAAAAATTTGTCCTCCTAGGAATATCTTGATAGGCTTGGTTACCTTTCGACATCTACCTTTTAAGAGAAATTATGTCATTAGCCAATCTCTGGATCATAGGATCAGAGGAATTAGTAGGAATTGCTTTGTTCGTATGAATTTTTTTTTTCCATTTCCCAACTAAAATAAAATTGTCCTCTAATTCAACAACCAATGCTTGTGTAGCTTCCAAAGTATTCAATGGTTGCCTCTATAAGAGAAGACCAATATCAGGGTGTTGCACATTAATGAAGAAACATTTTTGCATTTCTTGAGAGGGTCTCTACGAAACCGTAATTCGATTTACTATCCTATTAAACTTGGCCACAAAGTCTCTCATAACTCATTCACTTCTTTCTTCATCTACCTGACTTCCGCTATCAAAGTAAGGTCATCATCTGCACTTTTGAATCTTGCTTCAAATTTACTGTGTATAATGGACCAATTAGTAATACATCTATGAGGCAACTGATAAAACCATTGTGCTATTTCCTCAACTAAATACTCTATGAACAATCTAAATGCTACGTCTTCTTCTTGTATTGCAAGCACGCCACATGCAGTGAAGAAAGCATCAATTTGTTCTTCTGGTGAAATTTTTCCATCTCCTCCAAATTTAGGAAAATTCTTATGAGAACCCTTAAGTAGATCATGCAAGTTATTTCTTAGCTGCAAAGGACCAATAGAAACACCCCAAGGGATAGGATGTTGTGGTTGTTGATGAGCCATATTAAGGGGAAAATTAATTACAACTAGTAAAATAGTCTTGTGTAAAATAAGTGCTTGGGAGATAGAGTGATTTGTAGGTGTTCTAGTAGGTGATGTGGGTCTACTTCTAGCCCCAACCCTCCACCTAGAGGAAATGATATAGAAAAATTATTTCTTTCTAGGGTTTCAAAAATAGGATTAGAAACTCCCCTACTTCTTTCCCCTCTAGTAAATCTATGAGAATCTAGGGTTAGTTGAGTTACCCATGAAGTATGCCCTGACAAGACAACCAAAACTATACAATTTGATCCCCAGCAGACTCACCAAAAATATGTTGGCTAACAAATTATGCACCTTGAGATATCGCTATTCCATGCTCGAAAGGTGCCAAATTTAACTGAACAGCTCTAAATATCAACCTTTAAGCAAAGACAAATATCCTCTATATTTTTTCCAAGTACAACTCCCTCACAAAATTTTGAATGAATTAAAATGCTTAAAATTAAACACCATATATGCTTTTAACTAGAAAATAGTAAAGGCAAACCCAATATTAGGAAAATTCCTAAATATCAGTTGCGAGATTTGGCCAATAAGAAGAATTGGCACAAAGACCAATTTTACTAAACTATTCAAGAATAAAATATACACCCAATACCATCTCATAAATGAAATTAATTATGAATAAAACTGCATCACTTACACAAAGATAAGATATTGAATTAAGATGTTCTCAAACACAAAGATTCAACAACATAGATTAACTTCATGAACTAAATGCGAAAAGAAAAATAGGAATTTCATTCATAGGAAAATATCATATTGAGCAGTTTCAAAGTGTCTAGAGAGAGAACATATGAAATTAGATACAAATAAATAGGCAGATGAGCAACTACCTCTTCATTGTCCATAACTGACCAAAATTCAAAAAGACAACATAAAAATAAAAACAACTGATCCATCACGATGGTGTCGCTTCATTTCCAACTTCTGAAGTCACAATCGACCTTTTTCAAATGACTTGAAAAGTCTTGAGGATGTGTAATAGCTCTTTATGCTAAGGAATGGTCACATTTTTCATTCATACCTTCCATGTCGGATGGTTGTCCTTAGCTATCTCCAAGTGGCGTTCACAAACTTTCATGGGATCAATCGCTTAGGATGTGACCAAATGTAATTCACTAAATTTATTCAAATACTTAGTTGCATTGAGTGAAGGTGAGTCAAGAATTTCTTTAACCATCCCCTAGAAACTATAAATCAAACTCTTGATGTCTATGTCGTTTCCAGTCTTACCTTTATTTTGCAATAATCCAAGACCCACCAAAATATCTAGAGCTTCATCTGAAACAGCAGTGCACTCATCAATGATTTCCCTAAGCTTTTATAAACTCTCTTTAGCAATCTGTAACTTCCACTCCACTCCCTTGTTCCATTCCAAGTAACGAATGTCTAAAGCACTAGGTATAATCTATTCTACAACCAACTTCTCCAAACCCTAGCTCAACATTAATTTCAATTCAGTTTGATAATTGTTCCATAACTTTTCTTCTTTTCCAATCATGACAATCTCCTCCCCCAAAGTAGTCTTCGAAGAATTAGTCTCCTAGAAACACTTCATAGATTCACCAATAACAAAGTCTCCCTTTTTAGTTAGACACTCACTCCATTTGTTCACAACATTTCTTAGAGTTTCACTACTTTTTATCTTGGTCAAGAATTCTTTCCCAATCATGGTTAATGAATCAATAGAAGAACCTACCTGAGATAGAGGTTGAGGGACAAGCTAAAAAATAGACCTTAGACATTCAGTTAATTCTCATACCTGAGCTTGCAATTCATCCTTACTTTCCTTATTCGTTTTAGACCTTTAAACATTCTAGATATATACACTTGAAAGATTTGAACATCTCCCTCCTTGGTAGGGGGACCAATATCTACTCTACTAACCTCAACATCACCTCATATTACCTGAGTGGCATCCTTTTGTATTGAAGGATGAGCAATCTCAACTTGGAGGCTACTTGACTTTGTGTCATCCACCAATCTTGCAGTGGTTTCAATTTCTTCATTTTTGGAATTGGGGTTCTTTGCAACAATTTTCTTACCATATCTTGTTTGGGTACACTAAGCTATGCATCTTTCCTTCTCCTAGACAAGGTATCCTCCAACCAAGCTAGAGTAACTAGGACATTGATCAAGGAATCTTGAAGACCCAAAACAAACACTTTGTTCGTCCTCACCACCATCCCCTTGAGCCCCAGATGATAATGACTGGGAGGTATCACCAGCTACCTGCCTACTTGTAGAGGCTTGGGAAGTGCCCTCGGCAGGTTGGGACTCCTTAGATTTGGCATGAGGATGAGATTGTTCTGTCCTTTTCTTATTCATCCATTCTTGTGTTCTAGTCAAGACATCAACAATCATTGCCTCAATAGTCTCTTTCTCCCTACTACTCCAATATATGGTAGGTATAGGCTGATTTTCTATTAACTTAGTAGATTATACTTGGACAATTCTTTTTCAATATTTATGGCATCAGACAAGGATTGACAAATATAAGCACTAAAACCAAAGGGAAAGAAAACTATCAACCTTTTCCTACCTTGGCACAACCTATTTACATCCACCAATTGCCTGCTTACTTCAATGAGTACCCATTTATCTTTAGGATATTTAGGCAATTTTATTGGGAATCTTGCATATTGACCAACCCTTATGTAGGAGAATCTCTAAAAATAAATAAAATGGCTTCCATAGAAGTCTACAAATTGCATTGCTTTAGGTGATAACCTCATCACTTGACATCCCTGTAACTCCCTAACCATTCTCATAGTGAAAGTATCAGTCACTCTCCTGAAACACTAAAATCTCTTATGAAGTTGTAGCTTATCAAAATAATCATAGATGGGTACTTTCTTTGGAGGTAAATCTCTTGGTCTTAATCTAGGCCATGCTCTAGTGCTAGCGATGGCATATATCAAATATGAAGACATGTAAAATAACCTGTTGAGAGTGAAGAAGTTCATCAACTCATGTAGGCAATCACTGATAATTTCTACCCAATCTAGGAATTTCTCTCTGCATAACATGATTTGGGTGAAGAAATACATCCATTCCTTGAATCCATGAACATCCTCATTCCCCCTTATTGTATCCAACAATACTACAATGTTGGCCACTTCTTCCATAAAATGAGTATTGTGCAACTTTCAAGGCAATTGAGACTTATCCCTTTTAGGCATGGCCAACCAATTTTTTACCATCTCATTCTTGTAGACCCCTTTCTTTGCAAAAAATTCAATCTCATAGTTTTTCATGTTCATGGGTGAATACTCATCTTTTTTTGGGATTCTCAGGAAATACATGAAGGTGGACCTTTGGATTTTTAGAACTAGACAATTATCTTCTATCCTAACCTCGCGTGTTTGTGAATTATAATTCCTAATGCATTCTAAGATGAGTTTGGGGAATTGCACTACTAAGGGGAACATGGTAGCTTCAAACAACCCACTATCGATTATTGATTAAGTGATGGGTGGAAGATTTGGTTTATTGAATTTACTTCTTATTTCATCTAAACTCACAAGCCCTAGATGGGTATCTCTAATTTATGGGCCCTCATAACTTAGCCCAGACACATATTCATAACCCTCATATTTAATCCTCACCATGAATGAGAGTTTATAGCTCAACAATATATAATCTTCTAAAATGTAGACAAAAATATCCTAGGAAAGTAAGCTGAAACAAGTGAGTAATATAAATACCTTCAATGGTGAACCCCATAATTGGAATTCTAGGCCTCGCCCAACTCATCCTCAAAGACCTTGTCATTAGGAGAATGTTTTTCACGCACTTAAAACTATTCTTAAAAATTCACGGAAAAACATGAGAGTAGATGAGCATTTAATATCTTTAATTGCTCCAAAACATGTGGTAGTTATTACTCTACTGCTTTCATTACAAACAACCTTAAAAATTTGAAATCAATCTATCTATAAGTGTCGAGGCAGGGAGTTCATTGAACTACATAAAAGTGCACCCGAGTTCGAATACCAAGTCAGAATGTCTCTTCAATAAAAACTATCACACAGGCGAGGAAAGGGAAAGTTCAACGAACTATATAAGGCACCGCTTGAATGAGAAGAGACATAAACTTAAAAGAAAACAAGCTCAAGCAACAAAGCGGGGAGTTCAATAAACTATACAAAATACTGCTCGAGTTTGTATGAGTGAACAAAACACTGCACCTAAGTAAAATTGAGTTGTGAATGAGTCCCCTTAGGTGGGACCCATTCACCTAGAGTGGCGAATGAGACTTGGGTATGTGCAGGATCATGATGGACCAAAAAGTGGCAATATGATGGGTATGTGGCTAATGACTATGGGTGGGTGTATGAAGTTGGGTACCAATTTCATGGCCACTTTCTAAAAAATGTTTGAAAATGCTATAAGATGAGTGCGTTATAGCATGTTAAAAGAAAAAAACAAGAGTGAATGTCTTCATTTTCACTTCGACTATTTTCTTCTTCTGCCCACTGCCAAAAACCCCAACTTCCGTGCTCACATTCTTGGAGGAGGTATTAGGCACAAATCTTCAACAAGAGTTGCTATTTCTTTGCAAGGATGGTGCCACGATGACAAAGAGGTGGGAGAGGTAAGTATTGTTTGTTGTTTGTTTTGAATTTCTTAGTTTTAGGTTCATTTTGTTAGTTTTAGGTTAAATTTGATATATAAATTTTTGAATTTGTAGGAGATGCAAATGAACCTGCAAACCCTAAAAATCCTCAAGAAGAAGAGCAACCAAATCCTGAAGAACAAAATCCTCAACAACAAAATCAACCTCAACAACAACCTCCTCCAGCAATCCCTCAACAACCTCCCGACACTCAACAAAATTTAATGAGTGAGATTGAGAACAACAAAAAACATATTGAGGATTTTATTAGTAGGTTGAGTGATCCAAATGGTTCAACCATAGAAAGAATGACCCTTGCAAGTTCATTGAAAGATATGTTAAAAAATGTAGATTCAATTATCAAACAAATAACTGGATGGCAAGATAGGAGGCAAGTAGCTAGGGCATATTATGCAGATAAACTATCATATAAACAAGTAAAGGATTTAAAAATTACAAAAGGTGATTTGTGCTCATTATTCACTGACCCACACACAAATCAAAATCTTAGCCTCAATTCAAAGAGGTTTCCTATTCATTGGTGCCACCACCAAGAGATTAGGAACTATTTTTATGATAGGTGGTACATGGTCTTTGATGACTGACCGTGCAACAATTGTGAAGTCCCCTAGTATTTTCTTAGGAAACTATATAGTGATTTCATATTGAAAAAAATACCAAATTATTTTGATATGAGGGATTTCTAGGGGAGAGGTGGGGGGTCGGCTTAGGATAGGCCCAGTGCACAACTGGATTCTACATGGCAAGGGAGACGAGCTCTCACTAGGCCACCTCATGAGCACGTTGTTATGCCTATAGTCGCGAAGGAGATTGTGGATGTAGAGACATTGCAAGCGATTAGCACTTTGACCTAGAGTGTCATCCATCATACTGCATCTCCATTCCCACAACGCCATCCGCGAGCCCTGCGGCGGCCCTGCAAATCAATACGTGCGCCCAATCCGCAGGAAACCCTGTCTCACGCTTAACTCACCACCCCGCTGGCGTCACGCTTATTAATCCCATGCAGCCGCCATAATGCAGCCAAAACTCATGATGTACGCATGGAATTGATACTGAAAGTAAAAAGTTAGCATGTTCATTGAATTAATTTATTAAATTTTGATTTTGAAATGCAAGATTAACTAATTTAGTTTTATGATTTTAATAAAATTGCATGGTCACAGTGTTGAGACTAGATACACCGGCCCTCCACCTACTTATTTTTTCAGTACACCTATCGGCGGGGTATGTAACTAGTAAATAATTATAAATTTATTACATTTTATAGCATTGTTTTACAAATGGTATTTTAATATGTGATTTTGGATGTTGAACAGGGTAATATTGGAGGTTTTGAGGGAACACCTCCTAGTGCTAGTGGATTTACTCAAACCTTCACGTAGGTAATAGAATAAAGAGTTTAACTAATGAATTTTACTTAATAGATTTGTGTAGTTTATATTCATATCGTTGGTTACATTTCATTGCACATAATTCAAACTCAAAGCATTACTTCACATTCCATATAACTAATAACTAGATGTTGATAGATGACAAAATTTCAACTAAAATATAGTTGTTTAGAAAGTCAACATAAGCAGTGATGCAATTTCTTCACATGGAGGCATGTGCTTGCAAAGGTGCACCTACACGACAAACTATGGATGCTTGGAAAAAATCTATGAAACCATAATAGTAAGCAATAACATAGACAAGGCAGTTAGTAGTTTCAAGAAATGCCTTGAAGAAATGTGGTCTCATGGTGATGGAATTCCATTCCATCACCATGAGACCACATTTCTTCAAAATTCTCACCACTTTTTCTATGATACCACATTTTTCATACATGTGCACCAAAGCATTTTATCAAACTATGTGTGCTTCCTTACTGCTATGGCTAAAAGCCTAAAATAGGTGCTTTCCAACAAACTATGGATGCTTGGAAAAATATCTATCAAATCATATTAATATAACAATCTAATCCTTTGAACTAAATACAAAAGAAACCAATAAAATTGGTTGCATAAGAAAATTGATAACATAAGTTTTCTAGCAAATAAATTTTATGGGGAATAGGCATGCATTTGAACCATCTTAGTTCACTTGTGCTAGTAAATTGATACAACTGAGCAATTAAACTCTACCTTATGCTAATCCAAGTGGAAACAAGTATCAAAAAACTAAATATAATATATTTTAAATAGAAATATCTCCAATCCTAGTTTTCACCTCCTACACATATACATTAGCATTTGTCTCTTCATTTAGCTTGGTCAAGTAGTTTCTTCCTTTTTTAGAGGAGACACTCATTATTCCTTAAAAAGGGTTCTTCCACAATCTTTCTCAAATGTATCATAAGGAACCTCATATATATGCTCATAAGTCTTTGAAATACATCTAACAACTAAGAAACAGACAAAACCTTGGTATGCCTTCAAGGCACTTATGAGGATAATGTCAAATGCATCCCTTAGATAGAATAAAAGAGCATGCAATACACAACCAAAATAACACAAAAAACACAATCATGTAAAATAATAGTGGGCTACCTTAAGAACAAGGAGAATTTTTAGAATAAATTTGAAATATTAGACTAAAGAACACTAGGATTGCATTTACACACAAGATACAATCTAGTAAGCAATAATACTGGTCATAGAGAAGGAAATGAACTTTTTGAAAAAATTCCTGAAAGAAATGTGTTCTTATGGTGATGGAATGCCATGATGTGCATTTTTTTGTAATGGAATTCCATCACTATGAGACCCCATTTCTTTTGAGGCATTTTTCCAAATAGTTCACTGCCTTCTCTATGCCACCACAATTATCGTACATGTCTACGAAAGAATTTAATCAAATGATTCAGTGGCTTGCTACTATGGGTAAAATCCTAAAAACATGTCCTTTCAAACAAGATATGGATAGGGAAAATAGTAAGCATGATAATCAGAAATATATAATTTAATAAGTACTCAAAATTTTGTTCATTAGACCTCATACACTATAAGTCATGATGTCTAATTTCGCTTGATGGTTTATATGTATTTGAGCATGCTTCAACATCGCTGTGCTAATATTTCCCTCGAGGAGAGTGATCATGAGATGGCTGTAAGTGATTATTTTGTTAAATATATTATTTTTTATAATGTAATTTCTATATATTAATGTCTTTACTTCTTATTGTAACAGCTAAAACTTCACCAGGAGCTAAACAATACTAGGAGGAGCAGTAGGAGCACTCCTCGAGTGCAGTACAAACAAGTGACAAACCTATCACCATCTGATTGACAAGCAAAGGGAAAGAGTTTATTTTGAGATCCTAGAGAGCAATGACTTTTGATTCCAAAGCCCTATGTTGTATGCCTACATGGTAGTTTTGTACATATTTTGTATTGGATATATTTGGCATTGTATGCCTATATGGCATTCTCATAAGCCTATATGGCTATTTTGTACCTATATTTTATACTTATATCAACATATATTGATGTATGTGTACATGGCTATTTGGTTAATACAAATCTTTTTTATCGATGGTGTCCATATTTGCATGTTATAAATTAATGGTTCAATAGCTATGAGTTACGTGTATTGAAGTGTTTACTTTACGACATACGTGTATACTTTGTGACTTACGTGTGTTCGAATGCATACTTTGCAACTTATGCATTTTCATGCGTATACCTTGTATTCGTGCATGTACTATCTTAAGTTGTGTATACTTCAAGGCATATGTGTTTGTGACTACTTGTGCTTCCCTTATTCACATGTACATGCTTGACTTATTCATGTGTATACTTATTAATTGGTTAGCCATAGCATTGATCATTGTTGTCCTTCATGGTTTGTCTTGAATAAATTAATTGATTGATGGTAAACAACTTTATCTAAAAGAAAAAAACATGTTTTCAATTGGTATTCTACAAAATGATTGATAAAAAGATTCCAATATATTTAATCCTTTGATTGGAACAACTCAATTAAGCAAAGGATATGTACATAAGACTTTTCCTTTTAGATTAGTAATGCATGGAAGTTTCAAAAGTATCCTTGATATTACAAAAAGATATGTGTTTATACACTTCAATTGTGCACTCACCCTTTGGTTCTTTGAAAGAAAAATCTGCCTATGCCATTGTTACAGTGCACAGGTAAACTAGATTTTGTATTGTGGAGTTATATTAAGCTACCAATCTCAAGACCAATGTAACAATGATACAGAAATAATGTTGAGGCTGCAGAAGTCATCCAAAAATGGCTAGTGTACTTGCTAAAAAAATTCTTATGATTTATGAAGAATGTTGATAACTCTACTGAGTTGGCTTCTTTTTTTCAAAATCATACAGAAAAATTGAACTCCCTAGCATCTATGATGTTATGTGATATTCTAATCCTAATGCATGCTTCTAGGCTACATATATATTTATATTTTTTTTTTACATGGTTTTTGTACCAATGAACCCAAAATGAACCGAACCCCCCTCCAAAAAAAATTGGCCTAACTGGCAAACCGAACCCCTGAACCCAAATCCAAACCTCAAAACCTATTCCAACACTCTTCATTCTGCCTGCACAAACTTAATTGACCACCAAATTATGCTGCCTCTTCACTTTACCCACTTTTACTCCCTCAAACATCTCTTTTTCATTCAAAACCCCTATTTTCCCAAGTAGGGCATCATGCCATAGCATAATTTTGACCTCCCCTATCCTTACAGACCTTTTGAACACATCAAACTCCATAACCTCACCCTATTTCCAACCTATTCTAACTTATTTTCAAGAAATTTCTTCTTTTCACCTCTTCTAGTCTTGCTTTTAAGGGGCCTCAATTTTGAATTTTGAACAGGGGCAACGCTAGTAATCTCTTCCAATGACTTTACCATTGCAAACAACCGTTCCTCCTATCCCTGCTTGCATCGAGGGCCCATGTCCCTTGAGGGCACATATGTAGGTCGGAATAAGCCCTATTTCAACATATTACACTTGAACCCTTAAGGGATTGATCCAATTGAACATAGCTTAGAGTGATTCCATGTGTTTGGGTGCAAAAGAGGACCATGCCTAGAGTAAAAATACCTATTCGGATGTGTTGGAACAGTTTGTTTGGTCACATGAGCTACAGAACGAAAGTTGCACCAATTTGCAGCTTCCACTACTTGCATTTGAAACTTTTTCCATCAATTGAAAAACTAGATACTACGAAAAAAACACTCTGAAATAACAAAGACAGAGAGAGGTTATTGTAGAGAGGTCAAATGTGATCCAATAGAATTAGATGAGAATTTTCTAAGCATCGTGGTATCTGAGTAACAACATGCTGAAGTTTGTAGCAATTTTGTACTTTGGACCCTTAAGGGAACGATCCGGTTGAACATAGCTCTGAGTGATTCTACATGTTTGGGTGTGAAAGAGGACCATTCCTAGCATAAACATACCTATTCAGATGTGTTGGAATAGTTTTTGGTCTACGAGTTGAAGAATTGAAAGTTGCACCACTTTGCAACTTTCACTAAATACATTTGACACTTTTCCATCCAACTAAAACTAGGCACAAACCACCTAAAGATAACAAAACGAAGATAGTGTGAGTGGCCTAGCTACCTTGATCCCATAGGATTGAAATTTCCTAAACTTTATCCGCGATTTATCCTAGAAGTAACAACATGCTAAGACGACGGACACGAGGATTTCGGATCAGGTTGGTGCCAGCTCGAGGAAAGCGATTCCGTAACGACTGGGTGTGAAAAATAACCATGTCTAGCATAAATACATATTCTACATTTTAGAATAGTTTGCGTTTTTGGTCACCACGAGTTAGCATAATGAAAATTGCCACTTTGCAACTTACTACTTCCATTTGACCGCTTTTTCATCAGCTAAAAGCGGACACCTGAGGAGAAAACCACTTTCACGAGATAGCTTTCATGAGATTGTGGAGAGAGGGTCCCCAGCGCGCAATCTCATTGGATCGGATAAAATTTCTAAGCATCATGGTGACCGGTAATAGCATCTTTGAGTTCCCTAGGTCATTTTTGCACTTTGGACCCTTAAAGGGATCACGATCAGGGTTGAACATAGCCTTGAGCAATTCTATGTGTTTGGAGTGCGAAAAGAGGACCGTACTAGATGTAAACATACCTATTCAAATGCATTTGAATAGTTTTTTTAATCACATGAGTTACTTAATGAGGTTACTTGCAGCACTTTTGCAACTTTCCACTACTTACATTTGACACTTTTTCCATCCACTGAAAACTGGACACTACAAAAAAACCATTTTGAGATAACAAAAACTGAGAGAGGTTATTGTAGAGGGGCCCAACACGATCCTATAGGATTAGATGAAAAGTTTCTAAGTGTCATGGTATCCAGAGTAACAACATGTTGAAGTTCCTGACCATTTTGGACCCTTAAAGGGAATCGGTCTCACGGTTGAACATAGCTCGAGAACAATTCAGCGTGTTTGTCGAAAGGTTCATTCATAGCATAAAAATACCTATTCGGATGTGTTGGAATATTTCGTTTGGTCATACGAGTTGCAGAAGGAAATTTCCACCACTTTGCAACTTTCCACTACTTGCATTTGACACTTTTCCCATCAACTAAAAACTAGACACCATGGAAAAACCACTCTGAGATAAAAAAAATCAGGAGAGGTTATTTTAGAGGTGCCTAACATAATCCCATAGGATCAGACGAGAAGTTTCTAAGTGTCACAGTATCCGAGTAACAACATGTTCAAGTTTGCAGCCATTTTGCACTTTGGATTGTCAAGTAATCGATACGGTTGAACATAGTTCAGAGTGATTCCGCATGTTTGGGTGTGAAAGAGGACTATGCCTAGCGTAAAAATACATATTTGGATGCATTGGAACAGTTCGTTTGGTCACACGAGTTGCAAAAAAAAAGTTGCACCACTTTGCAACTTTCCACTACTTGCATTTGATACTCTTTCTATCAATTGAAAACTGGACACCATAGGAAAACCACTCTGAGAAAAAAAAAAGAATTGGGAGAGGTTATTGTAGAGACACCCAACATGATCCCATAGGATTAGATGAGAAGTTTCTAAGCATCACGGTATCTGAGTAACAAAATGCTGAAGTTTGCGGTTATTTTGCATGTTGGACCCTTAAGGGATCGATCTGGTTGAACATATCTCAGAGTGATTCCGCATATTTGGGTGTGAAAGAGGACCTTTCCTAGTGTAAACATAACTATTCAGATGCATTGGAATAGTTTTTTTGGTCACACGAGTTGCAGAACGAAAGTTGCACCACTTTGTAACTTTCCACTACTTGCATTTGACACTTTTTTCATCAACTAAAAACTGAACACCACAGGAAAACCACTTTGAGATAACATAAACCGAGAGAGGTTATTGTAGAGGATCCCAACATGATCCCATAAGATCAGATGGAAATTTTCTAAGGATCATGGTATCTGAGTAGTAGCATGTTGAATTTTGCAGCCATTTTGCACTTTGCACCCTTAAGGGATTGATCTGGTTGAACGTAGCTTGGAGCAATTTCGTGTGTTTGGGTGAAAAAGAGGACCATTCCTAGTGTAAATATACCTATTCAGATGTGTTGGAACAGTCTATTTGGTCACACGAGTTGCAAAATGAAAGTTGCACCACTTTGCAACTTTCCACTACTTGCATTTGACACTTTTTCCATCAATTGAAAATCAGAAACCACGAGAAAACCACTCCGAGATAACAAAAATAAAGAGAGGCTATTGTAGATGGCCCCAACATGATCCCATAGGTTTAGATGAAGATTTTGTAAGCGCCATGGTATTTGAGTAATACCCCATCAAAGATTGCTACTCTTTTGCACTTTGGGATTTGATGTTTCATTGAACTATATGGTTTCGTATAGGGTGATTGTGCTCTCTTTTTGATGGAATTCAGTGGCCAGCAGACTTAACTCCATTTTAATTTTGGTTTGGTTGGATTTCAATTGATTTTTTGCATTTTAGAAGCCAATTACTGAGGGTTAATTTGTATACCCTATTTTAAGGGTTTTGAGTGCATTAAAATGTCATATTAAGCCTTTCACCCACTGTATGCTTCTATAACTCAATGGAAATGCCTAGTTATGGTTATAAAACATTTGTGCAAGGTTTTGTGCACAAGGAAGGTGAATAGATGGTTTTTAGGTGATTCCCTATATGTCAAATAGTGCATTTTTTAGTGGAAAATGGTGGTTTACTGCTAGGGTTTGAAGAAATCTTTGTAGGCAACGATATCTCTTGAAATTTTAAGCTTGTGTAGACCTTTCTAAAGGTGTTTTATGCTTTGGTTGGCTATGGGAAGTCTTTGAGTATGTTTTTTCAATAAACTTTTGCCTAACTTATAGTCTCCAAATCTCATCAAATGGGCTTATCTTTTAGAGAAGGTCATCCAATGGCCAACCAAAAATCAATCAAGCTTTAACAAAGACCCTAAGACAGATTCCCAATAGATCATACCATGTTTCTTTGTACCATCATTAAATTCCAATAGACCACCTTGCATAAAGACTACTAAATTAGCCCTTTTTACAAAGAGATGACCTTTTAAACACTATATATTCACTCAAACTCCTCAAATAGTAGTATGCTATGTGTCAAAACCTCCAATTCCATGATTTTTTTCTAGGTCTAGGACCTCTAGACCTCTAATACACCAAACCCTCTATTTTAAGCAAAATACTTGGGGTTTTAATGAAACTCCTATCTCCCACACCTGCCATACCCAAAAAAAGCACAAAACACACTTACTAGACCCTGTACATGGTGAATAATACATTACATGGAAATTCCTTCCCACATTTTCTCAAAACACCACTTGAAACCCTCATTTTCATCATGAAAATACCCTGTTACAGCCCTAGAACATCATCCCAAACACCCAACCTTGACTCCACAACATTCTAAATAGGTTAGGAATGTATTTTACAAGTTATAGTACCCATTCCATAAGTCACATTAGGCACAAAAAGTGGAATGGGTCGAATTACATCATGAAACCCTTCAATCCAAGAACACTGTGAAAGTAGGGAGCTGCAATAAAAACAAGATAACTTTCACTATATAAAGAGTTAGAACCTCTAAATAGGTGAAAATGAAAGCTAATTCATCAATCTAAAACATCCAATAGGTTTTAGATCATCTTAGTGTTCGTATAGGCTGTACAACAACAAGAAAAGTGTGAAAAACTAGTAAATTTCTAGAAAATAACATTCTTGATAAAAAAAAAATGGGTTACAAATCAACCAAAAACCTCTCCTTTGAGGAATTGAAGGTTATTATACATGTTTAATGTAGGAACAATAAAATCAAAGGCTTTGAAAGGAACTCCATGAAAACCAAGCTCTCTAAATGGTATATCAAACTCTAGTTCAAAATCTTTTAGATGAGGCTACTCCCATAGCTCTCTTACTCGCTTGACAAATCCTTGAAACTCTGTATTGATTTTATTTTTTCCTCACCTCTCCTTGTTGTTCTTCCCAATTTCATCATGACCATACACACCTTCTTCCTCCCAAATTTTGGAATTCATTAATCCATTACCTCCACATAAACTCAACATTCCTTGCCCTTCTGCTCCACCGACATATTATACAAATGAAATACCATAGCACTACCCCTCCATCAGTCAGAAGAATGGTTTAATGTTTTATTACATGATATCAACTCTCTCTTCTCGCTTCCTCATGGCTGAATATCAAAATCTAGTATGGTAAATCTCTTAGAGTTTTAGTCATCTTTCTTCCTTCCACCAAATGCTAGTTCTAATCTACATCACCGCTGCCTCTAATTGGCTTTATATATTTTGAAAGTTAAAGCTCTCCTGAGTCACCAATGTAGCTCTCTACGCTTAATTCTTTACTGCTGCAAAATCCCTCTAGGATTTTAATCATATGTACTACATGGTTGATGTGCTTTGACTCCTTACATCCAAAGGAAATTTCCTTTACATAAATACTGTTAGGGAATTTCATTGTTTCCATTGTAGTTGGTATTAAAGCCGATACCTGCAACATGAAGAGTGATTATGATTCCTCTTCTACATTAGAGGGTTCATATCCTTGATCTGACTCTTCTGAATTATCAGAATCATAATCACTAGCTTCCATATTCAAAAATTTCTAACCAACATCTTCAATAAATTTATTTGGATCATCAGTAATAGTCTTTAAAATTGGTTGCTAGTACAAGTTCATTCTGCTTCCATAATACTTTATAACCATGGATTTTAGCCATTCCTTGATGCCATCAAGTGAATATTGAGGAATGGCATCAATGCGGAGTGCATCCCTCTTGAAGTCTTTGAAATCAATAGCCATATCAAATTCCTTTTGCCCAAGTCCTACTCTCTCAAGGTTAACAATCTCAATCTCACTAATATCAATTACCAAGAAAGGTTATTCCACCAACTCTACCAAAGAGTTTACCATAGGAAAAATGCGCAGAGGCTTTGTGCTGAACTCTCAGGAAAACCAAGCTCTAAAATGGTAGTTATCAAACCCTAGTTAAAAATATTTTAATAGAGTACACCTATAGTTTCTTTACTTGCTTGACAAACTCTCAGAAACTCAGATTTTATTTTTCCCGTCTCCTCTTGTTGTTCTTCCCACTTATCAGATCATACATTTCCCTTTCTTTCCCTACTACCTCTTGGACCACATCCATTACTCCACATAAAAAATAGACATCCTTGGTCTTCTTGGTTCCACACCATGATATGGTTATGAAAATGAAAATGATGCAAAGTAATCATTTCCTTCTCCACTGGTTGGAAGAATGCATGCTAATGTTTTGATACATGATATCAACTCTCTCTTCTACTCTCATGGTTGAATATCAAAATATAGTATGGTGTGCCTCTAGAGTTCCAGTCATCTTTCTTCCTCTTCCACCAAATGTTTCCCTAATCCACACGTCTACCAACCTAATTGGCTTTGTTTTTGAAAGCTGAAGTTTATCCTGAGTCACCAATGTATCTCTCTCTTCCTTTTCAAACTCTTTCATTGCTACAAATCATCTCTAGGATTTAATCATCTATACCACATGGTTGATGTTCTTTGAATCCTTGCATCCAAAGGAAATTTCCTTTACATAAATAATGCTAGGGAATGTCAATGTTTCCATTGTAGTTGGTATTAAAGCTAGTACCTGCAACATGAAGATTGATTATGATTCCTCTTATACATTAGAGGGTTCATATCTTGATCTGACTCTTCTGAATTATTAGAATCAGAATCACTAGCTTCCATATTCAAAAATTCCTAACCAACATCTTCAATAAATTTATTTGAATCATCAGTAATAGTCTTCAAAATTGGCTGCTAGTACAAGTTCATTTTGCTTTCATAATACTTTATAACCATGGAGTTTAGTCATTCCTTGATGCCATCAAGTGAAGATTGAGGAATGGAGTCAATGAGGAGTACATCCCACTTGAAGTCTTTGAAAGCAATAGCCATATCAAATTCCTTTTGCCCAAGTCCTACTCTCTCAAGGTTAACAATCAATCTACTAATAGTGATTACTAAGAAAAGGTAATTCCACCAAACTTATCAAATAGTTTACCAGTAGAACAATAAAAGTAGAGGCTTTGAAAGGAACCCATGAAAACCAATTTCTAAATGGTATCAAACTTCAGTGTTCAAAATATTTGATGAGGTTTCTACCATAGCTTCTTTACTCGCTTGACAAATCCTTGAAACTCTATATTGATTTTATTTTTCCTATCCCTCTCTTGTTCTTCCTCAATTTCATCAAGATCATACATTGACCTTCTTGCCCCTCCTAAATTTTGGACCACACCTATTACCTCCACATAAAACTCCACATCACAGGTATATTGTGTTTTTTACCATTTTTAGTGCAAGATATAACACACTTTCATTATAACTCGAGCATGTTATCTCTTCCTAGAATGTCTATGTCTCCTTCAAAATGCACACGCGTTATCATAAAGTTGGTTTTTTTTATACATCTATTTTATATCTTTGTCTATACTCTCTCCCACTCTCTCACACCCTCTCTCCCACCCTCTCTCCTACTCTC
>VDFB02120216.1:0-43233 GCA_007258455.2 Sequoia sempervirens | reverse complement strand
GATGGGGACGCTAGTCTGAGCAGGATCTGTCTTCGGCACGATGAAATTATAAAGGCATTCCAGTATGTGCCTTTCATCAAGCAAATCATTGTAGCGTTCTCGTATAGAAGGACGGTGAGAATCTCCGACCTGCTCGAAAGGGGAGAAACTTTTACAGGCACTTGAAATTGTCATATTAAGCCTGTTTGAAGCTTGAATTTCTGAGCCAGTCTGCCATTCCAAAACTTTTTTCAAAATGAAAAGTGGGATTTGGTTCTCCAGCTTAAAATGAAAAGTGGGAAGAACAAGGGGCTCTTCCTTTTTGGGTGAAAAACAGCTTCCATGTTCTGGAAATAAGGGTTTGTCTGCTGAATTCTAGAGCTTTCATATTGGTCATAACAGCCAATAAACTCCAGAATAAACACAGCATCTCGAGCCATCATCCACCCTAATACTTCATCTCCACACTCAATTTGGTCATTGTAGCTGTTCCTTATCTCCCCTCCAATACTAATTAGATCTCTAACCAAATCCTCAAAAGTCCCTCCCTTTGCTTTTTCTTGAACTTTGATAGTAAGCTTCGATTTATATCTTTCAGACTCAAAAAGTTCAAGTTTAAGATGATGGTAGGGTCCAAGAGAAACTACCTGTGGCATATATGCGTCTGGCCTTTCAATACGCAGGGGCTCTGGTATGGTGAAGATATATGGATGCGCTTGAGATGCTGTGCCTTGTTCTTCTCCATGTTTTTGTGCGTTCTTTATTTGTTCCAGCCACTGAGAAACTCCTACTCTAGGAACTGCCATCTTTTCTGATATCAAAATTTCAAATTAGGAAATGGGGTTGGGATCCAGCAACTCATCATTCTGTTCCTAAATTTTTATAGCGCTTCATATTATATTCTGTCTATTTGACTGTAGAAATTTAATTAATTCCCTAGTGCGCTTTCCTACCAAACGCTTCCCAATTGCAAACAAGAAACATGATACTAATATTCTGTGTATTTGACTATAGAAATTTAATTAATTCCCTAGTGCGGTTTCCTACTAAACGCTTCCCGATTGCAAACAAGAAACATGATATTAAAGTGGCACGAACGCCTGTTTTTATATGGAGAGTTGACCACCAATTGCTCAACAGCGCACAAAACAACAGGATGTCGGATTTGATCGAGTACTGCATCACTAACTGTTTATAAATTGACATGATAGAACAAATTTAATTACAGATTTTGTGTGCTATTCAATGGTGCAAAGGTTTGGATACAACCCCCTTCCTTAATTGATGAACAAGAAAGAGGCGGCCTGGCTGCTAACTTGTCCTTGTCATTGAGTTCGATTGGGAAACAAACTTTTTTTTATATTAGATAAAAAGATTTCTGAATTCAATTGTATCTGTTTATTTGTATCGGCATTTGGAATCATACTCATCATCTGGAAGAGGAAATTAATGAATTAGATTGCAGAAATGACCTTAAGAAGAGTTGGGGGTAGAGGTAGGGTAACCACCCAAGAAAGGAAGAAGGGATGGCTGGATAATGCCTTCTTCTCATTGATTGAACTATTTTAATTCTTTTATGGTTTATCTACTTTTATGTTTATGTTTCTTAAAATTCAATATCTTAGTTATAATTAAATTATTATTATTATTATTTTAAAAATAAAAGTGGCTATGCCACTGAACATTTTATTGATTAGGAAAAAGTTTACAAGCCTTGGTTCAAAAGGAGCATACTAGCAGGAAAGAACCAAGGAAGAAAACCTCCGGTTATAGCTCCAAAAAAAGATAGAAAAGCTAACCTAGAACCCCAACCAGACCTAGAAGGATACCCCAAACACGATATTATCACTTAACCCCCCAGAGAATCCCCCCACAAAAAAAGACCCAGAACAAGATACAATGGCTTAGTACCAGATACCAAAGCAAATCATTTCTCTTTATTAGGCAATAGACTAGTTCCAACTTCATAGTATAACAGTGGCAATAGATGATCCAAAGAGAATTTCACTTTTTTCTTTAGAGAAGGAGAAGTGTCACTGTTGAATGACCTAATAGCTTCATCGAGCAGACAATGCAATGCCATAAATAAATTAACACCAACAGACAAAATCTCAGGAGGAAGTTTGTCCTTGAGTTGAAAACACCCCGAAATAGTTTCCACAAAATTACCACTCGTAATTCCTGACCTGATAACCAGAAGATCTCCAAAACCATTAGAAAGAAAATCATTCTTATGAATAAATCTAGCAATGGGGAATGAACCATAATCAAAATAGTACAAATTTAATGATTCACGGAGATCCGAAACAGATATCAAATCAGGAAGCACAAACTTGTTAGCAATAATAAGAACCAGTTCAACATCAAGGAGAACATCCATGATAATCGTGAAAAAATGAGATAAAATCTCAGCAATTGAAGCATTTGAGTTTTCCTGCAACCACAATTTTCCTACCACCTTCATTAAAGCAGATGCAATATCATCATCACCTAGATCAAAGATAATAGCAAGATTCTCATGAACAAGCGAACTAGGGATAGAAAATTCCTTTTGAATCAAGACCAGCGAAACTCAATGCCAATCCATTGAGTAAAGCAAATAACCCACAGACACTACGCAGACTTCCAAAACCATTCGAAGCAAAAGCAAAACCAGTGATCCATGAATAAATATGAAGCATTGTCCAAGACAGTGGGGAAGCCAACTTCCCACCATGTATATGAATAAGGCACTAACCAAGATAATGGGGAAGCCGACAACACAACACAATAAACCTTATGATCAGTAGAGGCCCAAAAAGATCGAAACCAAATGAAAGTCTAGAAGCTACCAAAGTGCCGACATATAGTTTACCCAAACACTGACAAGAATGTTCATAGGCAGTAAGAGAGTAAGAACAACCCCATATTAAACACCAAGATTATCATTCACATGGAGGTGCAAAGGCAGTTTGATCCCTTCAAACCACTACCGAGCAGCCATAGGCATAAATAGAGCAATGATCTAGCATCGACGAGTGATAATTTTATATTCTAATCTCTACAAATTGCAAAACCTGAATCATGTGGCCATAAAAAAGTACAAGGCCATGAAATCAATTTTGATATTCAACTTTTAAACCATGCTTGCAGTGGAGAGAAGGGAAACAAAACAATATACTAAAGCACAACCATAGAAATCCAATGGTCGACAGAGCTGCCCAGAAAAACCTCCACAAAACCAGAAAAGAATAGAACTGAAGGAGCTCAGCATGAAAAGAAGACATCATAATACATGAAGTAGGTAGTCCTAGGTGCACAAACCTCAAGCACATCTTTCTAGATCAATTCTCTACAATTTTGCATGTTCACAATTGCTTTATTAGCCAATGAGTCTACCAATGAATTTGCTTCCACTAAGGCCAAACTTGATAAGGAGAATACATAGAGACCATTGCCAATGAAAAGAGATGCATCCAAGGGGCAAAACAGAGCACCAACAAATTATGAGGTGAGAAAAACATAGGAAACCAAAACCATATGAAGCTTAATGACCAGGTTGGCAGCAAAAGGAGAGCTAGAACAGATATACCCAAAGGCATGGATCCCAAAAGAAATAGCCAACCAATGACAAGAGCCCAACAAATATGCAAAAGAACACAACATGGCCAATAGCAGACCCATAGGACAGATTTAATGTTTTAGAGGAAGGGCTTCTTTATTGAATTCTTTAATTTCTCTTGCTTCTTTAGATGTATGTATGTATAAATTTTTTTTTTTTTTTTTTATTAGACTGCAGGAATCGGGTAGCACGACCCCCTATAAACTGCAGTGCGCCTGGTAAACTTTTTAACGTGACCGGCGGCGCTGGTGCGACACGCCCTCTGGTACCACGGGGGTGGGGGAGACTAGAACTTGTGACCAACCTCCTGCTACAGGAAAGATTTAGCCAACCAAGCTAGGGCCCCAACCCGTATGTATGTATAAATTAATATATATAATTTATATATATTTTTTTTACAATTAATATATACAAAAAATAATCTTTATTGTTTCTCTTCATTTTTTTTTGTTCTCATTGCATTTTTTTAGTTTTCAAACTAATTCATTAGTCTTTTAATTTCTTGAGTTTTAATTAACTTTTTTCATAGTTTATATAAATTGCATTATAGTACAATTAATATTACTTGTATATTATAAATAATTTATTTATCATATGGTTATCATTTACTAAGTTATCTTATTTTCCAAATTTTCTAATGTTCATTTTATTTATCTTATTAGTTGTATTTTTACACCTTTGAGTCTTTCAAATTTATCACCATAATATCCCATTTGTCTTGTTGAATTTTCTTCTTTTAATACTCTTCAATTTAATTAATATTTTAGTGGTTATTTTTTTCCTTTTTTCTTTTCTCATTATTTCTTCTTCTCTTCCTTTTACTATTTTTCTTCCTAGTTGATTCTCCTACTTTTTCCAGCCATCTCTTCTCCCTTTCTCTGTTTTCCAGTCCTTACCCTACCTCTTCCCTCAACTCTTCTTAAGGCCATTTCTGCAATCTAATTCATTATTTTCTCTTCCTAATGATGAATTACTAAGTGTGATTTGAAACGTCGATACAAATAAACAAACACTATTCAATCCATAAATCTTTTTATCTAACTGTCATGGACTGTGGAAAGGTTATTCCTACTTCTCTGTACATTTTTTTATTTTTTCAAAGTTATATGTTATCAGCCATACAACAACTTGTTTTATGTTATCTTATACATATAAATTTAATGTTACATGCAATGGTTTGTTTTATGTTATCATATACATGTAAATTTTATGTTATGAGCATATGTTAACTAGTCCTTGTCATTTAGATAGGTTGGAAAAACAAAGTTCTATGTATACATTTGTGAACATGATCATGAACTAGGCTAAACATGATTGAAGTACAAGAATTAAACCAAGTATTAAGCTAATTAAGGCATGCTCCCAAGAAAATTCTTAAAATATTAAGCTAGGAAGTCATTAAAACATCAAATATCAATGAAATATTTAAATGAAATCTAATTAATACATCAAACCTCATCCCATTGGGGGATTGGTGTTGAATTGATGTGGAATGTTAGCCCTTTTCTAATCCCTTGGTTGTAACAAGCTTGAAGATGATGCTTCAATGGAGAATTGATGGAAAATTGATGCAAAGTTAGCTAAAATGGATGCAAATGGATTAAATGTTCATAAGGATTTTTCTCTAAAAATGAATATAATGTAGATGCTTTTAGTGAATGCAGATGAATTTCTCAAGAAATAGAGGCTATTTGTAGGAAAATTAGGTGAATCAATGGTCAAGATCAATTTTTTTAATCAATGGATGCAAATTGAGGAGAGAAATTGGTATGGATCAAGAATTCAATCCATGGAGGAGATTGAAAGTTGACATGGATTGATGAATTGATCAATGGTTGAAATTGATTTGAAGAAACACAAATATTAAAATTTAGGAGGAATGTGCAAGATATTTCCATTTAAGAGGGAAATAGTTTGAATTTGAATTTGAATTGAAGGAATATTCCATGGAAATATTCCTTTGCAAGTGGGAGAAATTGGAGTGATGAAAGAGAATATTATTTAATTGTGCCTGATAGAGGAATTAAAAGATTTAATTAAACAATTTGCTCATTTAATTAAAAAAGAGAATTAATGACATTTAATTAAATAATTCAAATTATTTAATCAAATGCGAGGACTTAGGGGATTTAATTAAATAATTCTTATTATTTAATAAAATGGGATGAAAATTAGTATGGATAGGGGGAATTAACCTAATAATGCCAATTATTCGATTAATAGAAGAAATAGATAAATTTATTTATACAATTATGATTATTTAATTAAATAGATGCAAGGGGTCGAATCAAGATGAAAATAGTGTTAGTAATCGAATTTGGATGCATAATATCGATTAAGACAATTTTAAGTTTTTGTATTTTTCCCTTCTTTGAAGCAAGATACCAGTTACATTGGTTCAAAGACTAACATTTTTTAGATATACACTACTTCTTAGATCAAAAATTTAAAATTCATGATTTTTTGGATACCCCACTATTGCCCCAGTGGAAAGAATTTATGCTGGTATATTACCCCCTTGAGAGATTGAATGAAAATTTTGATTTTTAGATCGAGATTGCAACAAAAACATAAGGTAAGTTCAATTGTGAAATAATTGCAAAAATAGGCTTAGGGCACTAAAAAAATGTTTAAAAAAGGCTTCATAGCTTAGAAACTGGATTAAAAAGATTAAAAATCCACATTTCTCCCCTTGAATTAGGTTGAAAACTGTAATTTTCAAGCTTAAATAGGAGCTTGGGGATCATTTTCAATTCATTTGCACACTTTTCTTTAGGGATTTGCTGATATTTTGTTCTGATTTGCTGACACTATGGTTGATCCTGAGCTCCCCCAACACGTCACAAATAGAGTTTGAGAGTTCCAGCAGCCCATTGATGTAGGACCCCCGATACGCACTTCAAAACTTTTCTCATTCAAGTTTTTTTATGAATTTAGTTTTGAGTTTAATTAGGTCAAACAAGTGCATCGCTATATAGTGATGCTTTTGTTTCAGTCAATGACACAGTTGCATTGTTGCAACACACTAGTCAATTTAGGTCCAAAAGTGTAATAGTAGGTTAGTTACACACTTGTAAAAGGGGAGCACAACAAGGTATTTTGGTCCAGCGGCACATTTGTAGTGCATCAACACACTTGTAAAATGCTCACACATTAGGTAATTTGGTGTTAGTGATGCAATTGAATATCACGATGCATTTGCATATAACGATGTAATTGTCAAAAGGCAACACACTTGCAAATTGATAGATTGACACACTTTTAAAATAGGAATGCACTTGTAGATTTAGGGTTTTAAACTTAAAAGTTTGTCATTTTTTAGCAATTTTGTGTTGTGCGCTTCATTTGTGTAGTAGACCATTCACCAGTTCATGTCTCAAGAGCATAGACCGAACATTTTATCTTGCATTTGTCATTTTGGTGACGATGAGAACTTCTTTCTCGAAGCCATCAGATTGAGATTTGTTGCTCATATGTTGGAGATCTGAAAACACTTAGCTATAATGACTACATTGGTAGAGTGTTGACATAGTGAGACCTCTCCTTTCCATCTTCCCACTGGTGAGGTGACCATCACATTAGAGGATGTGTGGCATATCTTGCAAGTTTTGATTCATGGAGAGATGATTATTTATGATGTTGATGTCGGGCTAGATGCCATTTACAACATTCTTGGTACAAATACCCTCTAGGTAGATAGCCACTAGATTGACCTAGGACAATACCAAGGACATATACCTGATTTGACTTTGGCTATAGGAAGATTATTCTATGGAGTGCTTTTGCTAGACAGATAGAGTAGAGTTTTCAACTTTGGTTGGGGACTTTTTTAGTAGGGGATAGTGCACTATATGACTCTCTACACTTGGGACCTTGTGATCCTTGCTTCCTTATATCATGATATGTACCAGATTGTTCACATGTGGGGACGAAGTCTATTAGGAGTTATATTGCTTCACATTTGGGCTTGAGAGCACATTTTTGTGCTCAGACTGATTATTACTTCAACCGACATTGATGAGGAGAAATCAATAGTGTATACATATGGAGCCATTACCACCTTCCACCACATAAGAACTGTAGGGATTACACATTGGAGGTGGGTCATCAATGATATGACAATGTTCAGATGGAGACTCTGGATACAGGCACACCCTTCGTGTGATGATCAAGATTAGTTATTCTATGCATGAAAAACCAGCTATATGATTGCTCATGAGCATCATATGGTTGAGAGGTGATTGGATTAAACTGTGGTTGATATGATGGCTAAAACTATCCCTGTAATTCTATCTTAATTTTGGTAGATGGGTTTGAACCAATCCTTGAGAGTTCTGAAGTTTCCTTAGTTTACTCCTTGATGTCAATTCAGGGGTCATGAAGTTGTGAAAGATATTGGGGTTGTTTGCCTAAAGGCTGAACCTATAAAGCCAAGTGGGGATGGATGCAAGTACACCCAAATTGCATTTGTTCAAAAATTTGGTTTTCAGACCTCCTGTCACTTGTGTGATAGGAACCTGGGCCAAACAGTTCGTAACAAAAGCAAATTAAAACTAAACAATAAAACATAAATAATAATTCTTGCTGACACTAGACTACCAAAAGCAAATGAATGGTAGAATGTAAAGTGCTAAATAAAGTTCACACATATTAATAAGCACGCTAGTTAACACTTGTTTGAAATAATCTGCCAAATCAAGTTCATACAAAATAGTAAACACATTGATTAAATATGATTGCAAAGTAATATGCTAAATTAAATATACCTATAACACGATATCAAAACAAACACATCAATCACCAATACATCGAATAATAATTAACAACACATTGAATGGTTTTAAGCTAGCACAATGATTAAAGATCAAAATAAATTTAAAACTGAGAAAGTCTCATTACCACACAACACACTAATTCTATAGCTAGTCACTAGGCGATCAAGGAAGTGGGCCATGCCTTCTTTGATTTCCAGTGATGAAACAAAAGCTTACTTCACTCTATTCAATGTTTATGCAAAATGAGATTCCAAACTCCAATCTCCTTTTTAATTGAAACAACTTATAGATATATATTACTGATTACTAACTCAAGTTTTAGAATACATATATATATAGAGATCATATGTCGTTGAGTTACAAAAACTAATCAGAAAGGTATATGACTATTTGGGTTGTTATGGCCTATGGCCAACAACCTTTAAAAGCTTCTTAAAGATAGATATATATATTTAACATTGTTCCAAAAACAAAACAACTTAGACCGAACTTAAGCAAAAGTGACACATGACTCATGAAATGGTTTTGTCCTCTTTCCACCGATGCTCCTCTTGCTCACACACATCATCCACCTAATCATACCCTATTTTTCATAATTATAAGGATAATTAGTAAATAATGAAAGGTTTTGATATGTCCACTGTAAGTTTCTATCATCTCTTTGCATTTTATTAAATATCCCTACTTCATTAACAAATAGTGACAGGAACTATAAGGGATTCTATAGGAACAAAGAGGTAAAAAGGTAAACAAAGAGGTAAAAATAAAGACACATTTATCCATCATTTCCCCCCAGCTTAGGGTTTTGCATGCCCTCATGCAAAAAGATGTAAGTTACACACCAGATAACTTATGCATTATACTGGAGATCTCTTTAACCCATAACTATTTTGGTGCATGCATTTGATCTTTATGCTCCTGAATGGGCACAAGAGAAGCATTAACAGTCTTTGCCTACTCGAGGGAAGCTTTAAGTTGATCGATCTCTGTTGCCTGTGAAGAATTGAGGACTCCTACATCCTTGACTTGCTGTTGTAGAGCTTCATTCTCATCGGTTAATTTGGTCACCAAATTTTGCATGTCACGGATTTCATCATTGGATAACAGAGGGTTCTCCTCAAATTCTTCTTTTGCCTTTGATTCCTGCTCATTGTGAGGAACCTCAACATTTTCCTATTCTTGGTCAACCAACTCATTTGCCTCTTTCTTCCTCTCTTCAAATTCTTGTTTTGTTTCCTGATTGTCAGTATGAAAGGTTTCAAATTCACTAGTTTCCTGTTGTACAAAATTCCTTGGGTTGTCATCACCTACTTTCTCAGTTAGCATAGTCTCAACCTGAATGGTGTTCTCATCATGAATACCCTCTTCGGCAACTGGGATTTCTTTTGAAATTGGAGAGTTTTATGGAGACATTTTAGGGTCTTTTTTGGGCTCTTTTTGATTTGTTGGAGTGGCCCTAGATTCTTCTTGTGTCTTCCTACTTAATTCCCTAGAGACCACCTCTGTCCTTTTAGTTTTTCAGAAGACTGTGGCCAAAATTGTTAAGTCACTAACTTCATCAATTTTCTTAGGGCTCAAAACATCACTAGCTACATTGGCTAAATTTCCTAACTTATCTATTGGATAGTTGGTGATTGTTTCTTATCTTGAGAAAATTTTGAGATAGTAGTTGAGGTTGAATCACTGTGTAATTTCTTCTTACCCCTAAGTTAGGTGTAGTAGTCTTAACATTTTCCCATTTAACACTTGAACTCTTGACCTACTTACTGCTCAACCCTAGGGTTTCTTTAGCCTTTTTCTTTGAACCATTAGGGAAATCCCCTAACTCAGAACCCTCATTAGGTGTATCAGAAGAATTTTCATTTTCACTTCATTTAAAATTGCATGACTAGACCCTTCTTCCTCAAAATTAACAGGAGATTTTTCCACATTGGGGGAACCCTCTTCCAAAGAGTGTAATAAGGTGTTAGGAAGGTCTTCCTCCACAAAGTTCTTTGGTGTATCATCTACAATAAATAAATCCCAATCCCTTGGAGGATAGAATATTTTTAACTCCCTCATAATTAATAATTTGATAAGTCCATGATAGGCTAACAAATTATTGCTACCCTTTTGGATTGCTTTTCTCATTTGCATTATAGAAGAATACAAAAAGAAAGGAAGGTTCACAAACAAACCCCATCGCAAATGTATCATGAGCCAATTTTTTTTAGCATAAACATACACATACCTTCCTTCACAAGTTATATACTAGATGATAAACCTTGCCACATCATTCTAGGGTGGTGAAATTGAAGCTAGCTTCTTTCCTTGTCTAGTAACTACTTCAACCAACTCCCCACGTCACAAAATTTCTTATGGAGCTGCTTAATATCTTTTGCCTGTGTTGACTTATGAGGGAAGTAATTTTTATTGCAAGTATGAATGAGTATGGTGGTGTTGTCATTAATGTTGGCATTGATGTCAACATAATATAGATTGTTGTAGAGAAAGGAAACAAGTGATTGCAAGCTGTGCATGTATAGTTGAGATATTGTAGAGATGTGAGTACACATAGCTATCTTTATGGTGTTGAAGGTGTTCTGATATGATGAGTTATCAAGTGCTTTTGAGAAAATTAATAAATAGTGAAGACAAAATTGTGTGTGTTCAGAATGTGCTCCGATATGTGCTTCACATTTTTTCTATGTTGATCCTATGCTCATGCAAATCTGTAGTGTTGTTTAAGGGCTTCCTTGGGTGATATATCTTGGATTATAGCTTCTAGTTTGATGAAGAGTGAAAGTTGAGTTCACTGGTTTGTGAACTGGTCTAGCAGAGTTGTTTCTCTGTGGACTAGGAGAAATGTATATGCTCCGCCTACTTCCTAGTCCTTCGCTGGGTTGTTTTAGGTATGTTGGATCTGGAAGAAGGCTTGTAATGGTGTTATTTGTGTTTTATCAAAGGTGTTCTTGGAAGACTAGTTTCAAAGTTACTATGTGTCTGTATAGTCCGGATGGACTGATGGAAAGTGTTCTATGTATGAAGGTTGTTGCAATAGCTGTAGATGAATATGAAGGCATCTAAGATGTGTTCCCGTGTACAATGAAGCATGTTATGTGGTTCACATCTTCTTGTTGCAGATGTGTGTACTTCAAAGTTCATTGGTGTTTTCATTAGGTTTGGCTGACCTGGTGTTTACACATCATGCAGAGGATAAATATCAATTAATGAAGCATGTGATTGATCCAAGATGTTGTTTAGGGTCTTGGTTAAGTGTTGGTTTGGTCCATTCTCATTCTCTTGCATCGCGAGAATGTTGAGTTGCCGACCTAATTTGAATTTGTAAAATGAACAGTGTGTAGACCTTGGAGAAAGTTTCTAAGATTGAAGACAGTATAAATACAAGACAAGATGTTAAGGATTGTACGCCACAAGTCTGAGAAGCAAGGTAGATGTGAGAGATTGTGTGAAGTGAACTGAGGTAGCGAGGACTTCAATGTGTTAGATTCCCGAAAGTAGTGAGCTAATGGTGTCTGCAATTCTCTGATCAAGGCCACAGATGTGTTCAAGTTATTGTGGTGGATCTTATGTTGCATTGAGATAATGTTCTTTGTGTAACATTGTTCTTTCTATCTTTATTTATTTGTATGTAGTGAGCATCCCATTTGGCTAGTGAGTCCTATTTGGACAATGAGTCCTATCTTGGGTAGTGATCCCTTTGGCAGTGAGCCTCTTTGTAAATAGTTTTACAATTACTCTTATATTGTGAGTTAATCCCCACCATGGTTTTTCCCTTATTGAGTTTTCTACGTAAATCTAGTGTTTCTTGTGTTGATATTGCTTTTTGTTATTTGCACTTCATGCTCATACTTAATAACATATTAAAGTGGATGTAGAGCTAATAATTGTTTGAGATTTGTGGTGAATGTGATTGGTGCCAACTAATTCACCCCCCCTCTCAGTTTCCTTGTTCATTTGAACAATTGGTATCAAAGCTTTGGTTCCTCGAAGAAGAGCTTAACCGCTTGAGGTAGATCTGATGGAACACAAATTGACAATCCCTATGTTTGATGGAACTAACTATAGTTTCTAAAAAGTGAAAATGAGAGGTTACCTGATCTATCTTGGCTACAAGACTTGGAAAGTTGTTGAGAAAAAAAATGTTGAGCCAACATGTGGTCCTTCATTTGCAGATGAGATTTCTGCTTATGAAGAAAATGAAAAAGCAAGGTATGCAATCTATAATTCTTTATCTAAGATTGAGCTAACAAAAGTTATTTCATTAGGCACTGCTTATGAATTTTGGGAAAAGTTGAAAGACATCTATGAAAGAAATGATAAAGTCAAATTATCAAAGAAGTTAACAGCTAAGCACAGATATGAGAACTTGAAAATGGAAGAAGGTGAAGACATTGCAAGCTACTTTTAGAGGGTTGACAATGCAGTAAATGAAGTAGAAAATTGAGGTACTCTAATAGATGAAGATGTAATGGAGAAGATTCTGATGACCCTATCATAGAGCTACAGTGACAAGGTCTTAGCCATTGAGGAAGCTTATGATCCAAAGAAATTTACTAAAGAACAACTATTTCGCACCTTGACCGCATTTGAAATGAGGAAATTTGGAAAAGAAAAGGAGAAATAAACAAATTTCAAAGCTACAAAGTCAAAAGATGATTTGGATAATGAAGGTTAAAAGGAGTTGGAAGAAAATTTTACAAGGAAATTGAAGAAAGGTACCGACAAGTACAAAGGTATGTTACCTTTTAATTATTTCAGCTGTGGAAATATTGGTCACTATGCTTCAAGATGTCCAAATAGAGCCATACACAAGAAGGGAAAAAACAATAAAGACAAAAAGTTCAATAAATTGTATTATGTTAGAGAAGATGCTAGAATTCTGATGATGAATCTGATATTGAGGGTGATAAAGATGAGTGCATGTTTCTAGCCTTAGCGAATAAATTAGTGTCTACTAACCATAGAAGTTGTGCAAGGGAATGTGTTCTAGAAAAAAAGGACGAGATGGAAGGTACTCTGGTTACTGCCTTTCATGGTAGACAACACAAAGATTATTGGGTAATTTATAGTGGCTACTCATATCATATGACTAGAAACAAAAGTAAGCTTACTAAACTTTAAAAGTGTGATGGAGGATTAGTTATGTTTGGAGATGATTCTGGTGCAAAGATTGTTGGAAAACAAACAATTAGTTTTGATGGAAAACAAAATACTGATGATGTCTATTATGTTAAATGTTTAAGGCATAATCTCTTGAGTGTTGGACAAATGTGTACCAAAGGATTTAAGCTTGTGTTTCAAGATAATACTTGTGAGATCAAAAAAGGGTTTGGAACTATGGTAGCTGCAGGAAGAACATATGGAAACGTTTATCAGCTTAAGGGTGCTAATGGTTAGTGTTTTGTGTCTTAAGTTAATGAAAGTTGGATATGGAACCAGAGGACAAGACATATAAACTTTGGTAACCTGATCATGATTAGTTCAAGAGAAAATATTAGGGATCCTCCAAGAATCACAAAGCCTATCAACACTATTTTCAAAAGTTGTTAGTTGGAAAAACAAACAAGCTACAACTTTAAAGGAAAATAATGAGCAACTATTGGAATGTTGGAATTGATTCGTGCAGGCCTCTATGGTCCTACAAGAACAAGAAGTCTTAATGGTGACATGTATTTTATGCTTTTAATTGATGATTATTCTAGAATGACATGGATTACTTTTCTTAGGGAGAAAGCTTAAGCTCTAGATATATTCAAGGTGTTCAAGGCTATGGTAGAGAATGAAGTGAACCTGAAAATAAAATGTTCAAGGTTTGAAAGAGGTGGAGAATTCACCTCCAATGAGTTTAATATGTTTTGTGAAGAGCAAGGTATAAAGAGGCATCCTTTTGCTCCTAGAACTCCTCAACAAAATGGAGTTGCTGAGAGGAAGAACTAGATTGTTCAAGAAGCTACAAGGACTATGATGAGTGAGGAAAATGTACTTGAGGTATACTGGAAAGAAACAATTCACACCGTTGTTTATATTCTTAATAGAGTTTAGATCAAAAGCAACACAAAGACTCCTTATGAAGTGTGGTATGGAAAAATTCCTACTATTAAGTACTTTAAGGTGTTTGGAAGAAAATGTTATATTAAAAGAGATAATGAGAACCTAGGAAATTTTGATGCAAGATGTGATGAAGGTATTTTACTTGGATATTCAACCAAAAGCAAAGCATATAGATTCTACAATAAAAGATTGAGAAATATTGTTGAAAGTGCAAATGTAAAAGTTTATGAAAATATGCGCAGATCAGTTGAAATAAGTGAATTTGAACTAGATGAACCTATATACAGACAAAAACAAGAAGAGAATATGGAAGAAGAAAAACTTGAAGAAGAAGCTCTGGAACCTCTCCTAAGACTCCAAAATATGTACAGCAAAATCATCTAGAAGAATAGATAATTGGAGACCAAGGAAAAGGTGTAATGACAAGAAGCAAAGTGGTAGCTGAGGTTGTAGACACCTAAAAATGGTCTGGAGAATCTAATTAATTAAATACGACTTATTTGATTAATTAATCTTAAATTCATCCACTTAGTAAATAAATAGAAATATTTATTTATATTAAGTTCATTAATTTTATTTCTATCATTATTTACTTCTCTCTTAATTAAATAAACAAAATTAAAAACTTTGTTTTATTTAATTATTATCATTTTCATCATATTACTTCTCTCTTAATTAAATAAACAAAATTAAAAACTTTGTTTTATTTAATTATTATCATTATTACTTCTTTTATACTTCTATCTTAAATTAAATACACAACTTAAATAATTTGTGTTATTTAATTACCTCATCACATTTCTTCTTAATTAAATAAAGATATTCTAAAATATTTTATTTAATTATCATTTTCTTTTGTTTTAATTTAATAAACAAACCCTATAGTTTGATTTATTAAATTATTCATTCTCTTTTGCTAAATTTAAATAAATAAAAAATATTTAAATTTATGCATAAATCTTTTACCACTATTCACTCACCAATAAAATTAAAATTTTAAAATTTAATTAATTCTACTGTCATTCACGGGAAGAGCTTCGGGGATAAACCTATAGGAAGTCCTCTCAATCCTCTTCCAACCACCTTCCCTCTCATCTTGCCTGGTGTTTTCATGGGGAGAAATAATCCTCCATGATCAGCTCCATCTTCTCATCCCATGCCATTCAATTCTCCAGATTGAATCCCAACCTCTTATCCCGTATCCCTGTGCAAATGTGCTGCCGTGAAAGCTATAAATACGGCTCTTTGGCTACAGGAAAAAGGATCCCAACTTTTGCAATCTTACTCTGCAGGTTTTCCAAGCATCCAACATTCATCCAACATTCAAGCATTCAACATTCATCCAGCATCCATCCAACATTCATCCAACATTCAGCATTTGCAGTCATGGCTGCCATTACATTAGTTTTATTATATAATCATATAAGAATAGAATAGTTTAATTCTCATTCTCTAAGTGTCATTTCAATAGTCTAATTAGCTTCTAGAATCTGAGAGCAAAGTAGATTAGAGAGATTTTTAGAGTTAGAGAGCAATATGACAGATTTATGGAGATTTTTAGTTTAAATTAGTTTAAATTTCTTAAGTCTTAGATGCAATGTCTTATTTAGAGGTGTAGAAGCATGTTTAGATTGTTTAACTCATTCCTACGCTCACAATTTGGCGCCCACCGTGGGGCCTAACCCCATATTCTGATTAATTTTTGTGAAAAGTGTCTTACAGGTATCAGCGTGATAGTTTTCGCGGAACCGTGACTTTTTATAGCGCGCCAGCTGGATTTTGTAGCACTTTGGTAGTCTGTTCTAGCGCGCTGGTGGTCTGTTTTAGTGCGCCAGTCTTCTGTTGTAGCGCGCCGCTCAATTGTTTTAGCGCGCCGCGTCACTGTTTTAGCGCGTCGATCTATTGTTTCAGCGGATTGACTCTTTGTCTTTAAAATCATTTTTTTTAATCTAGATCCGACGCATCTGCGGCCAGATTTTGTTTTTGTCTATTTTTGGTTAAAATTTATCAATCCTAGGACAGAAAATGGATTAAAATTTACCAATCCTAGGATAGCAAATGGATAAAAATTGATCAATCCTAGGATAGAAACTTCACAATTTCGTGTGGGATTAAAATTGAACATCATGCTTTTATGGAGCAATACCTCTATATAGATTAGCTAATTTGTCATTTGGGTTTTAAAAGTGAACAAACTTCTTTGCTATGATTGGGTGATAGGTTTATGCTCTCCCCTTTACTGGGTGCATCAAAATACCAGACTCACTTTTCTTTATGCATTTTTAAAGCTTTTTAAAACCTTTAGATAGGCCTACTGTAGTGGGAAAAAGTACTCACCCTACGGGAACGACCTGAGTGGGGACAGCCAAAAGCCATGGTATTCCAACCCACTTAAAAATTTATGTGAATTTGGGGAAACCCTCTTTCAACGGAAGTGTGCAGGATAATCATCCCCAAAATCTTTGTTCTAAAGATTGGGAGGTCTCTCGAGGGATTTTATCCATTTGCCGCTCTGAACGGAAACCCTATCTAAGAACCTAGAAATAGAAGCACGCTTGTCAGTTTCTAAACATTGTAATACTTGGCAGTGCAGGGGCGGGGAAGAATCTACCCTCAAGCACTCACCATATAATTGCCAAGAACTGTTTGCTCAGGGGATCCGGTATCCACTTCCGTCACTCTGAGTACGCACCTAGAAAAGACAAAAACATGGGTGCCCTCTAGGGGGTGACATGGCTGTGTGAGTCGACGCAATTCCAAGCTGTGGGCCGTTCAAGTATATAATGATGACCTTTTGTCTCTAGGAGTGAGTCTATCTGAAGTGTCTTATCTGTTATAAACCAGTGAAAATCAAGAAGAATCATGCTTGATTCTTAAGAACATACACTATCTGTTTAGATTCTAGGATTTTAAAGTCAACCATTCTGTTCTTGCTTGTTGTGTTTTCTCTCATTAAATTCAGATAAGATCATCACAAAAAATCTTCAAAATAAAAACACTTGTGAAATTCTCATGATTCGAGATTGGGTATCCACCAAATTTGTTAAGAAATCTCTTGTCAAACGAATCAGAAAGCCAAATAAAACACTTACATACAAACAACTTCTGAGAAAGCAACGGTTTTTATATCAAAGCAGGAAAGTTCTACTCCAACATAGGACTTTAATTCATAGGTATCACGATTTCTCTAGAGGTTATACAGACGACTATGTTGTAGCTCCCTTAGATTCACAAGCATTTTATCAAAGAAGAGCTCTTAGGCAACACCACAATCACAGTCAAAGAATTCGTCCAGAATACATCCCACAACCAGCTATACAATACGATACTAGACCAAGTGAGTTTCATAGAGTAAGATAGTTTTCTGTCTTAGCATCTCATGGTTCTGTTCTAGCGCGTCACTTCTTTGTTATAGCGCTTCACTGCTCTATTTTAGCGCTTTAGGTCTCTGTTATAGCGTGTCACTGGTCTGTTTTAGCGCTTTGGGTCTCTGTTCTAGCGCGTCATTGGTCTGTTTTAGCGCGTCACTGCTCTGTTTTAGCGGCTTTGGGTGTCTGTTCTAGCGCTTCGTGTCTCTGTTTTAGCGCTCCAGAAAGTCAGAAGAACAGAGAGTTAGTAAGGCAGTTTGTCAGTTTGCCCATATCGAAAACAAGGTTTTCATCAGTCCAAAACATTTTTTCCATAGTCCAAAACACTTGAATCATAAAAAAAGAAAACTTTACTATTACGCCTAGATCTTGAAACATCTTGCAAAGTGTCCTTATCACTAAATCTGAGATTTTTTGTCAAAGTTTCCCTATCAAGGATTTTTATCATCCTTCCATCATGAAACTGGACACGACTGAATCAGATTTTAAATCAAAAACCTTGACACTTATCCAATCAAAAATCCAAGATCAGAGTCTAGAGTAAAAAGTTTGTATGCCTATTTTTACACGATCAACATATCAAAGACAACAACAAGAAGAAAACGAAAGAATAGCAGCCATGGCTAAAGAAAACCCTTGGGGACGATATAGCAACACTGATCCTCTCACTAATTCACAAGAGAAAGAAATAACTACAGAAGAGATCAAGAAAGTTCAACAGACCCTCATTTCCATAAATTTATGGAAAAGATGCTAGAGAAAGATATGGAAAAGTATCTTCTATTATTAGCTGACAAAGGTGCTAAGCTTCCTAAAGACTTTGATGTCAATCAACTCAAGGAAACGACCACACCCCAGACAACTAGTATGGAAAATCCAAATCAAATAGATGCTTTGACAAAACAAATCCAACAATTACAATTACAGTTCCAAAATATCCAACAAGGGCCAACAAAAAGATATTCCTTACAAGACATTTTCCCTTATCCATTCGACCCAAGCATTAACATGATACCATTTCCACGGTATTGTGAATACCCGACATACAACAAATACAATGGAAGAACCGATCCATTTGATCACGTACGAGAATTTTGAGCCATGAGCATAGAGTTCGCACACGAGGACTCTTACTTACTACGATTATTTCCAAGAAGCTTAGGAAACACTTGCATGGAGTGGTTTTCTAAAATGGAACCCGGGATCCAATCTTTTGAAGAACTGATCAATAGGTTCATAACGCACTTCTCATTCAACATCCAACATGGGGCGACCTTAAAAGAACTCTACAACACCAAACAAGCAAAGGGGGAAAAGTTTCTTTCCTTTCTTCAACGATGGAGAAGGCTATTTGCTAAATACCCTAGATCTATTCCTGAAGAGGAGAAGATAGAAATGTTCATTGATAACCTAGTGGATGACATGAATTACATATTGGACTTACAATGTCCATCTGCATTTGAACAAGTTATCGAAAAGGGGCTTAAAATCGAAGAGGCTCTAATCAAAAGAGGAACAATCAAACATTTCATTGAAGGTTCAAACAATAACAATTCCTCTAACAACAACAACGAAAAGCCAAGATTTTGGCAAAAGAATAAGAATGTTGATACCATGATCGATACACACATGTCCAAACCAGTATTCACCTTGACACCAACCACTACAAACAAACAAAACAATGATCTTAATGTCAAACAAAGTAGTGCTCAAGGAAATAATCAAAACAGTGGAGAAACAAAAACCCAATCATTCCAATGACCATCCAATAAACGAAAATTCACACCATTAGGGCAATCATTGGAATTAGTCCTCAAAGAACTTTTAGATGAGAAACTTATTCAAGTACAAAAGGCTAGGAATTGGGACCCTCAAGTCAAACCATCATGGTGGAATGACTCACATTACTGTCACTACCATCAAAATAAAGGCCACATGATTGAAAATTGTTGGCAGTTAAAACATGTAGTACAAGACCTCATAGATCAAAAGAAAGTATTTGTAGAGGGGCACCAAACAAACAAAGATCATACAACATTCAAAAATCCTCTACCCAATTATCAGAAGGGAGAATCCTCTTCCGCAAACACCAAAGGAAAGAATGTCGGTTATGTTTATGACACAACAATCCTTTGTTTTTCTGCTGCCAAGGAAGATGAGGAGTTATGCAATCAAATCAATCGGAACAATGACATTACATCTACTAATTTGTTACAACATATGGAAAAATCTGAAAACCAAATTAACGTAATCACACTCAAAGGGAAACAAGAGTACCAACCGGTTAATGCCACAACAAGGGCACATTCCAAAGTTATATTGAAAGGAGCATCATTATCATCCCCATCTGTGGATCCTCCCTCTAATCAATATAATCTCATTGATCAATTACAGAAAATATCGGCACAAATATCCATCTTGGAACTTCTAAAGATTTCCCCATCACACAAAGAGGTTCTTGAGCAAGCTCTTGTATCGACCATGGTACCTAACGATTTAGATGTATGTCAATTCCAAGCCATGGTGGGACACCTATCTGCACCTCATTTCCTTTCATTTTCTGAACATGATGATGTATCACTCACCCATCCACATAATTCCACCCTTCACATTGAAGCCCTCATCCATAAACACCATGTAAAGCGTGTCCTGATAGATGGAGGGGCTAGTTTAAATATTTGTACCTTAAAGCTGATTCATGCACTAGGATACTCAGATGAAACCATTATACAAGAAGAAAAATCACAATCAAAGCATATGATGAGGAAGAAAGGTCCTCTAAAGGGTTGATCATATTACCCATTCAAGTGGGACCTATTGTCCAAAAAGTGGTTTGCCAAGTCTTAGATAGGGAACTGACATACAACATACTGTTGGGACGCCCTTGGATTCATGATATACAAGCAGTACCTTCCACCTATCATCAATTCCTGAAATTTCCTATCAATGGACAGGAGGTAACAATTACAGCAGACTATAATGACACCCAAGCTTGTCATACATTGAAAACATCTCAGGATACATTAATACCTAAGAATCGAGAAGTTAGCACATCAGATTCATCTAATGGTGAGCAACAACAAAGCTTCATATCAAAGTGGCTTCCAAAACAACAAAAATCACAAGAGATCAGGGTGGCACAATCTAAACCTTCAAATGTTGAAGAACAATTGGCTTCACTCTCACACCAATTCACCAACCAAGTACAAATAAGTGATGAAGGAATAAGTGAATATGGTGTTGGATACTCTTTCCATCTATCACAGATGTTACCCTCCTTACAATCGTATGTACAGCCATCTACAACCACCCAAAAATCAGAACAATCTACAACGACATTAGATGGCAGATTTGTAAAAGTTGGGAACTTAGATGAAGAATCAGAAGATAAGGCCATACTAAATTGGCTTTATGGGGATGAGGAAGCTTCCACTTCCACGAGTAATATCATACAGACAAATCAATATGGAAAGGGAAAAACTATTCTAGAGAAGATGGGATATTTAGGACAGGGACCTCTTGGGTTAAGGAAGCAAGGCATAACAGAACCAATCCAGCCACTCACGCTCCAACATAAGGATAAAACTGGACTGGGATACACAGAAGAAGCAAGAGCAGAAATCACCAATAAAACTATGGAGCGTATTCTTCAAATAAGAGATAACTCTGAAACAGATTCAAATGAATATGACTGGGACAACTTATCAGATGTTTCCTATGAAGATATTCAGATCGACGTTATCAAAAAGTATACCCCCAAACGTGAGGAGGGTCAAAGCTCGAGTTTTAATCCTATTGTATTTGAAACACAAAACTTAGATGACTCAAGTGAAGATGAACGGACATCGATTGAGATAAATGATGCGGAAGAAAATACCTTCGTAGGCCTCGACATAACCATTAACAACCTGGATGACATTTCCGTCCGAGCTTTCACAATCGCTGACCTCAACCCATCTAATGATTCATTGCCTTTACTACTCCCGAGCTTATCAAGTGGGAACCCCAACACCCCATTAATCTCCCTGTTTTTGACAATGATTCTGCTATTATTAACTACCTTTGCTGTAAGGAATTTGATACTTGTTCTACCAATGCTTCTTTTAGTGATGCTTTTAGGCGGGAGGATGCCAAGCCTTCCAGTTGCAAAAATATGGAAATAAAAAATGGATCTAATGGTGAAAACCATTCTATGGCAGTATTTGATCCTAAAATAGTAAAAACAAAGAATGCATCCAATGGTGAAAACCTCATTGAGGCACCAAAGGATGGAAGGTTTGACATCCTCCCACAACATTACCATGAAATATCATCGGTGTTGATAGAACCCACACAGTCTATTGATATTGGCACAATAGAGAAAGTAAGAATATTGCACCTGGCAGCATCCATGACAGATACAGAAAAGCTAGATTTTATCAAATTCTTTGAAGAACGATGCATCAATTTTGCTTGGTCATACTCTAACATGCCAGGCTTAGACACAAATCTCATTATGCATCACTTATCCTTACCAGCTGGCACTAAACCAGTAAAATAGAAACTGAGAAAAATGCATCCACATGTTGCATTATTGGTAAAAAATGAATTAAAGAAACTACTAGATGCTGGATTTATCAGATCTATTGATTATGTTGAATGGATATCCAACATTGTACCTGTTTCAAAACTAGATCACACCATCAGAATATGTACTGATTTCTGGGATTTAAATAGAGCATGTCCAAAGGATGATTTTCCTTTGCCAAACATAGACATGATGGTAGATCTAACAACTGGCCATCAAATGTTATCACTCATGGATGGATTTTCAGGATACAATCAAATCAAAATAGCTCCTAAAGACCAAGAAAAGATCGCATTTACATGTCCATGGGGCACCTTTTGCTGGAACGTCATGCCTTTTGGGTTAAAGAATGCAGGAGCTACATACCAGCGAGCTATGACAACAATCTTCCATGACATGATGCACACCTTCATGGAAGAATATGTGGACGATATCTTAGCCAAATCTTACACCAGAGAAGGAAATCTAGAGATACTTGGCACAATATTTGATAGGTTGGAGAAATTTAAAGTCAGATTAAATCCTAAGAAATGTGCCTTTGGAGTAACATCAACAAAAATCCTTGGATACATAGTTTCTACAAAGGGAATTGAAGTAGATCTGGAAAAAGTTAAAGCCATTATGGAAATGCCACCTCCTAAGAATATCAGCACATTGAGATCTCTACAAGGCCGACTACATTCCATCAGAAGATTCATCTCTCAACTAGCAGATCGGTGTCATCCATTCAACCATCTTTTGCATAAAAATATATCTTTTAAATGGGATGAACAATGTGAGAGTACTTTCAATCAAATCAAGCATTATTTAATGACACTACCAATCTTGGTGCCGCCTAGTGAAGACAAGCCATTGTTGTTATATATCGCAACAACAGATATTTCTTTAGGAGCCTTGCTAGCACAAGAGGATAAAGAAGGAAAGGAACAGGAAATATACTATATCAGCAGGACACTCAATGGACATGAAGTAAACTACACCTTCATTGAAAAATCATGCTTAGCAGTAGTATTTGCAACACAAAATCTGCGACACTATATGCTCACTCACACTGTCAAGCTCGTTGCAAAAATTGATCCCCTCAAGTATTTACTGAGCAAAGCAGCTTTAACAGGAAGGTTGGAAAAGTGGGTCATGCTCCTCAGTGAGTTTGACATTCAGTATGTTGAAAGGCGAGCTATCAAAGGACAAGTCATCACCGACCAATTAGCAGAAGCTTCATTGTCAGACAGTCATCCTATGACCATGGAATTTCCTGATGCGGATATCCTCAACGTTACAACACAACCATGGCAACTCTACTTTGATGGATCCTACATACAACATGGATCAGGGGCAGGAATTTTATTTGTCACACCTCTTGGGCACACAATTCCACGATCTTACAGGCTTACCTTCCGTTGCACTAACAATGTGGCAGAATACGAAGCTTTGATCCTTGGAATTAAAGTGGCTATTGACTAGAAAATCACAGAACTACAAGTGTATGGAGACTCTCAGTTAATCATCTATCAAGTCAACAATGATTACCAAACTAAGGATGACACACTAATTTTATACAAGAGACTGGTAGATGATCTAAGAAAATATTTCATAGAAATCAAATTTGAGCAGATACCAAGATCAGAGAATAAAGCAGTAGATGCCATGGCCACAATAGCATCTCTTCTACAAATGCCTGAAACACAAGATCGTTATTGATTTATTGTGGAACAAGTGTCAAATCCTGCATACGCAAATCCCAAATCCCAAACCATAAGCTTTTTGGATAGTGCCCAATCTTCCATTTATGGAGATGTTTATACTTATCTAAAAGATAATATCTTACCGCCAAATCTTTCTCACAACCAAAAGTGCAACTTCATACGCCAATCTGCCAAACATACCATTATTGCTGACACCCTTTACCATCGAGGCCTAGATGGTACTATTTTGCGTTGTTTAGAACATAACAAATCTGCTTCTGCATTACATGAGGTCCATGAAGGAATTTGTGGTACACATTCAAGCGGATTATCTTTAGCCAAGAAACTCCTTCGTTTGGGGTATTACTGGCCACACATGGAGCAAGAATCTTATAATTTTGTCAAGAGATGTCAAAAATGTCAGATTCATGGCAATCTTATACATGCACCAGCATAGGAGCTCCATCCATTCACAACTACATGGCCTTTCTGTCAGTGGGGATTGAACTTGGTAGGGAAAATTAACCCATCTTCATCTAATGGACATAAGTTCATTATCATCGCAATATAATATTTTACAAAATGGGTGGAGGCAGTTCCCTTAACCACAATCACTGGGAAGCAAATATCATCTTTCATACTTAATTATCTCATCTGTAGATATGGGATACCCCAGTCAATCATCACAGATAATGGCAGGCCTTTCAAGAACCAAGACATCCAAGAGCTGTGTGAAAAGCTCCACATCCAACATCACTTTTCAACCCCGTATTACCCTCAAGGTAATGGACAGGCACAAGCTTCCAACAAAACAATCCTAAAGATTCTCAAGAAAACTATAAATGAGGTAGGGCGTGATTGGCACGTTCAGCTTAACCCTGCTCTTTGGGCTTACAGGACTAGCATCAGAACACCAATAGGAGCTACACCATATGCTCTTGTCTATGGATCAGAAGCAATATTACCTATCAAGGTATAAATTCCATCCCTTCGAGTTTCACTAAAGGGGCTCATTTCAAATGAGGATTATAGGATCTCTAGACTCCAAGAATTAGAGCTACTTGATGAACGTCGACAACAAGCTATCAATCATTTGACAGCCTATCAACAAAGAATGTCTAGGAACTATAATCATAGGGTTAAGCCTAGAGTCTTCCAGATCGGAGACTTGGTCCTACGGGAAAACCCTAGAAATCAAGCAGACAGAGAAAAGAAGGGAAAGTTCAAACCTAACTGGATAGGGCCTTATGTCATCATATCAATCTATGGATCAGGAGCATACCGGCTGTCTACACCAAAAGGAGACATGTTGGAGGAACCCATGAACAACATTCATCTCAGGTGATTCTATACTTGAGGATACCTAGTGCACGGTCAGTAAGGTTGTCTTGACGAAAACCTGGCAAACAGGCGCCATGATGACAGAAAAACAAAAAAATATATAAAGATAAAAAATAAAAATAAAAATAAAAAAAATACAAAAGAAAAAGAAAGAGGGACACAATAAAAACAAGTGATGAAAACCTGGCAAACAGGCGCTACTTGTGATTTTCACCAGCTCTTCTATCTATTAGGTACAGTCTTGTTACGATTGTTTCCTTTCATATCATTTCCATCTATCATTTGAGATAATCATTATCACTATCCATATCATAGTAGGGATATCATGTTTTACCCTGGCTTGGGGGCAACATCCTAGTGTTATTTGGTATAATGGATTTTCAGCTTAAATGGAAAGGCAAACAAACATGACAACACCAAGTGACGATACTTGAAAAGTAACCAAAAACATCAGAAAATCCATCAAAATCCAAAAACATCAGAAAATCAAAACAAAAACATTCAAAAATCACAAAACACAAAAATAGAGTCTGTATCAGTTGAACTACGTGGTCTCTGTGTGTATAACTTAGGCAAGACTAATCTTTGATCAGTCTCCGAGACCCCTAGGATAGGTCTTTAGATTACATCATTTGGTCAAAATCTGAGAATATCATGCACACATCAGCACACACATTTCAAACATCGATGATCTAATCTGAATAATGATTTGAAATTACATTAAGTAGAATTTGAATTGTTGTACTTTTCTTTTTATCATTTTCTTATCATTTCTTTGGAGCTACTCGATGATGTATTGAACTAGAGAAGCAAGGAAGTAGAATGATACTTTTCTTTGTTTGTTGTTTGTGAGTTAGTCATTATTATTTTGTGAATTGTCACGGGAAGTGCTCTCCCAAGTATCATGGATGACATTCCGATTCACTTAAGAAAATGATTAATTCTTGTTTGTTTATGCAAGAAATGCTCAGGTCATCTTGGTTTAATTATACATCGATGCTTGTGTTCGCTTGCAATATCAAATATCATGAAAGAAATACTCAGGTCATCATTGGTCTATCTCATATCATTGATGCTTGTATTCACTTTCAACATTTTAAAAGCTCAGTGATGATACAAAGAAAAATAAAAAGATTGTTGAAATGACACTTAGGTTTGCATTGATAAAATAGGTTTGCATGGTAAAAATAGATTGCATTCATAATAATACATCTGCAGAGTATTGATTACACAAGTTACAAAGATTCATTTGCAAAGAATGTTATCTTTTCTTATTACAGATTGAGTATACTTGACGCATACAATTTTCATAAGGCACACATATAAAATCATTTCTTCATCTCATCATAAATTTCACAATAAACATCTCATTTCGTGACATCATATACATGTTATGTTACATCATTCATTCACATCACATATACATACATCATTCATTTACATCTCATGCATTACATTTCATTATATACATCATTCATTTACATCTCATACATTACATTTACATACATACATCATTCATTTACATCTCATACATTACATTTCATCCGTACATCATTCATTTACATTTCATTATATACATCATTCATTTACATCTCATACATTACATTTACATCCATACATCATTCATTTACATCTCATTTTATATATCATACATTACATTTTCATCCATACATCATTCATTTAAATACATCATTCATTTACATCTCATACATTACATTTCATCTGTACATCATTCATTTACATCTCATAAATTACATTTACATCCATACATCATTCATTTACATCTCATTTTATATATCATACATTACATTTTCATCCATACATCATTCATTCACATCACATATACATACATCATTCATTTACATCTCATTTTATATATTATGCATTGCATTTCATGGAGAAAAGAAATACATCATCAATATCATATCACATCATCATTAATGCATCTATACAATCTAGTATAATAAATCATCATAAAACATAAAATTAAAAATGCATCCATCACATAAATCATGTAGAACATATCATAGATCAATCAAACCGCTGCACATATATATCTCATCAAGTGTCAAGTATACAATGAAGTCTGAAAATGATGAAAATAACATCATATAAAAAATGGCTGTATATATCTCTCGAAAGGTACACAAATGATCTCAAGTGGTACTCGCACCAGAAGGAGCAAGTCTCACGCCAGTATCATGACCACCAAGAGATGTCCCAGGATCTCTCGGATCTCTCAGATCTCTCGAAAGAGGCTGTGTCACGCCTCTGCTCACTGTCCTCGAACGAGTCCTCTCTGAGCGGGATTGGGCATAACTGACTCTCTGCTCTGGGGGGAAAAGCTCATGATAGCGGCTCCTATAAAACTCAATCTCAGCACCTGCTTGCATAGCCTCTCGCATGTAATCTACCACAGAGGTCCCATTTGCCACTCTCTGCAATCTCTCTATAGTAGCCTATGCTGTCTCTGCTGCCTGTCTGACAGTATCTTGCTTTGTAGTCAAAGCTGTAATTTGCGCCTGAGCAGTGGTCAACTATGCTCGTACACCTGCTAACTGAGCCTGTGCTGTCGCTGCTGCCTATCTAGCCTCATCTCTCTCACCAATCAGAGAGGTAATCTGTGTTTGTGCAGTAGCTAGCTGTGCCTGCATCTGGGCCTGGGTCTGTGCTAATAATCCCTGCACCTGTGCTAGCTATCCCTGTAAGGTCTGAACCTGCACACGTAAACCTGCAACCTCTGATCACTCTGCTGATGAGGAAGCAACAGCCTGCCTCTTTCGAGGCGCACTAGTTGATGGCTCAGCAGTACCTACAACACTCGGTCTCCCCCCATCTCTGCCATCATCATCACTGCTATCATCACTGCCATCCTCACTGCTATCATCACTCTCATCACTGTCACTCTCATCACTGCCCTCCATGTCCACATCTACATTCTCCTCTCTCCCCCGTCTCTGACCAACCTGACCACCCCCTATAGCTGCTGCTGGTGGTGCTGGTGCTGGCTCATCTGGAATGGTAATACGAGGAGGAGGGTGTAGAGCCAAATATTGTCCGTACTCGGGAGTAATAGGTGCCTCAACAATGTCTCGCCACATATCCCATGTCGATGGCTGTAGAGCACGATAACCCTCAACAAGTGCCCCATAAGGCAGGCATGGACCCCAATCACTGGCGTCTACTCGTCGTTGTGCATAATGAACTACTCCCTGTGGCATACACTAAATGATCCCATACTGTCTGTAGATGCGGCGAAACAAGAATCTCTCCAAAATATTAGGGCTCTTGCCGATCAAATACATCGAATCGGCCAAAAATCCCAACTCGATATCATCATCATCCCAATCATCACAATCTAAATAAGGATGCCAGGTCACTGTCTCCACATCATCAAGGATCCATCTCCAATAATCTAGCTTACCCATCATATGTTGGGTAGGCCTGCCTCTGTAGCGAAACACATAAGGTCTCATCGCTGGTCTCGATAACACCGGCACGGGACGCGTGACAACGATATGCTCCCATGCCCATACCTGAAGAAGTGTAGCTCCGGCTGATATACTACTACCTCCCAGGTACATGATCCAGTGTAAATCATGATATAGCTGAGCAAGAATACACATGCCCCAAGCATATCTCATCCTGTGTGCCACCATACCCTCTAATACCCGACCCCATCCAAGAGATAGACCCTTTGACCTCTTATCAAGACAAAAGAATCCACCAATAAAGCTGGCCAAAATTGAAGGAAGTGGAGCATATGTATCATAGATCTCTACCCATGGAATCCACTCTCCCGCAATATGGGGATCCTGAAAAACTCTCCCCATAGACTCTACCCCACCAACCTCCTCTGCATCATGCACGACAATCTCCCCAACAAAAGGAATGCGAAGAATACGCCATACATCCTCTGGCGTCACGGTCATCTCGCCAGTAGGTAAGTGGAAGGTGTTGTGGTCACTATGCCACCGCTCTGCTAAAGCTATCAGTAGACCCCTATTAAGTTTAATATGGGGCATATCCAGTAATGAGGCTAAACCACAATCGGTAATATGCTGCCTCTCATCCGCTGAAAGTCGTGGTATCATATCAAAAGGCCAGGGGAACTGCTCTCGCACCTGGATAACATCTAAATGCTCCTATTATCATACAAAAAGAACATTTTACATATCAATACGTTATCAATCAGAAATATCAAACATCAGGAGGTCATCAATTTTTTTAAATAAAAATTGTGCTTTACCTATCAAACTATCAATTTATCAAGAAGGAACCCTCATCTATCAATCAGGTTTATCCCTTCAAAAATTTTAATTATTCCTCGCCTATCATGAGGGTAATTATTATCAATCAATGGATCTCGCTCATCATGAGATCATTTACTATTTATTTAGTCAAGATCAAACTAAAATAGATGGAATCAACAACAAATCGACGAAATAAAAATCAAAGTGCACAATTTTCATCAATCTATACTTCCAAGTGCTACAGAATCCTACTGACGCGCTACAAAATTTACCTAAAGCGCTATTTCTGGTGAAGCGCTACAAAATCCTACTGATGCGCTACAAAATCTTCCAAAAGCGCTATTTCTAGTGGCGTGCTACAGAATCCGACTGAAGCGCTGCAGAATTGACCCTACGTGCTAAAACTATGGCGCGCTACAATAGATTACGGACGTGCTAAACCGCGCCTGCCGCATGCTAAAACATAAAAAAAGTGCAAAATGACCTAAAAAGTATGGGCGTGAATCATGAGGAGGATTTGAGGTACATACCAGAGGTCCATAGTTGGTCGGACGTTAGTGACGTCACACATGCTCAAGTCGGTGGGTGTGGTAAGGGATCGACATCCTAATGCTCTAGCACTCTGAGGGTCTCTATCACAAGATTGTTAAAGTCAAATGCACAAATGACTTTTGAAAATGACCTTTTAAAGCTTTTATAGGTTATTTTTGTGGGATTTTCATGGGATTTATTTATTTTTTCCTTCTGAGGAAGTAACTCTCATCTATAGCAGGGGCAGTTTTGGACAATTTGTCAGGAGATAAATTGTTTCTTCATCAAGTCATCATCAAATCATCAAATCATCATAAAAATTCAAAAATTGAAAAATCATAAAAAATTCAAAATTCATCAATTTATCTCCGTGGGGGCATATATCGCTATCATTTCAAAATTCAACATCTCTGGGCAAATCAGGGGCATATTTTAAACTTTTCGTCAATCAATGGTAGCTGAGGCAAAATCATTCTTTAAAGCAATGTGTAAACACATCACTTCAAAGAGGGGCAAAATGTAGACACCTAAAAATGGTCTAGAGAATCTAATTAATTAAATACGACTTATTTGATTAATTAATCTTAAATTCATCCACTTAATAAATAAATAGAAATATTTATTTATATTAAGTTCATTATTAATTCTTCTATTTCATCATATTACTTCTCTCTTAATTAAATAAATAAAATTAAAAACTTTGTTTTATTTAATTATTATCATTATTACTTCTTTTATACTTCTATCTTAAATTAAATACACAACTTAAATAATTTGTGTTATTTAATTACCTCATCACATTTTCTTAATTAAATAAAGATATTCTAAAATCTTTTATTTAATTATCATTTTCCTTTTGTTTTAATTTAATAAACAAACCCTATAGTTTGATTTATTAAATTATTCAATCCTCTTTTGCTAAATTTAAATAAATCAAAAATATTTAAATTTATGCATAAATCTTTTACCACTATTCACTCACCAATAAAATTAAATTTTCAAAATTTAATTAATTCTACTGTCATTCACGGGAAGAGCTTCGGGGACAAACCTGTAGGAAGTCCTCTCAATCCTCTTCCAACCACCTTCCCTCTCATCTTGCCTGGTGTTTTCATGGGGAGAAACAATCCTCCATGATCAGCTCCATCTTCTCATCCCATGCCATTCAATTCTCCAGATTGAATCCTAGCCTCTTATCATGTATCCCTGTGCAAATGTGCTGCCGTGAAAGCTATAAATATAGCTCTTTGGCTATAGGAAAAATGATCCCAACTTGTGCAATCTTACTCTGTAGGTTTTTCAAGCATCCAACATTCATCCAGCATTCAAGCATTCAACATTCATCCAGCATCTATCCAGCATCCATCCAGCATTCATCCAGCATTCAGCATTTGCAGTCATGGCTGCCATTACATTAGTTTTACTATTTAATCATATAGGAATAGAATAGTTGAATTCTCATTCTCTAAGTGTCATTTCAATAGTCTAATTAGCTTCTAGAATCTGAGAGCAAAGTAGATTAGAGAGATCTTTAGAGTTAGAGAGCAATAGGACAGATTTCTAGAGATTTCTAGTTTAAATTAGTTTAAATTTCTTAAGTCTTAGATGCAATTTCTTATTTAGAGGTGTAGAAGCATGTTTAGATTGTTTAACTCATTCCTACGCTCACAGAGGTAAATTTATGTTTACTTTCCAAGATAGAACCTAAAACAGTGTGTGATGCATGCAAAGATGAAAATTGGGTTAGAAAAATGAAAGAGGAATTACATGAGATAGAGAAAAATTAGACATGGGAATTGGTTCCTAGACCAGTAAACAAGAACATAATTGGTACAAAATTGGTATTTAGGAATAAGTTGAATGAGAATGGTGAAGTAGTATGAAAGAAAGTAAGGCTTGTGTGCAAAGGTTATTCACAGGTTGAAGCAATAGACTTTGAGGAGACATTTTCCCTGGTGGCAAGAATGGAGGCTATTTGGATGTTTTTGGCATTTTCTACTCACAAATATTTCAAGGTATACCATATAGATGTTAAGTCTGCATTCCTGAATGGAGAATTGGAAGAAGAGGTCTACATGGGATAACCAGAAGGATTTCAGTTATTAGGTCAACCAGACATGGTTTGTAAGTTGAAAAAGACACTATATGGACTTAAACAGACTCACAGAGCATGGTATGCAAGGTTGGACAAGTATTTGACTCAACAAAGGTTCAACAAAGGCTTCGCAGACAATAACCTTTATTTCAAGATTGAAGGAAATAAAATTTTGATTGTAGTTGTGTATGTTGATGATATTATCTTTGGAGGAAATGAGGGTATGTGTAAGAAATTTGTAGATGAGATGTAAAAAGAGTTTGAAATGTCTATGATTAGTGAGTTGAATTTCTTCCTTGGACTTTAAGTGAATCAAACTAACAAGGGCATATTCATTTCACAATCAAAGCATGCTAAAGAATTATTGAAGAATTTTGGAATGGATGACTCCAAGCCGGTTTGTACCCCTATGGTGACTGGATGCAAACTAAGTAAGGATGATGAATCTCCTAAAGTTGATCAAAGCAAGTACAAATCTATGATTGGTGGACTGTTATATCTTACTGCTACCAGTCTAGATATCATGCATGTAGTATGTTTGGTTGCCATATTTCAAGAAGAACCCAAAGAAACACATGTTACAACTGTAAAAAGGATATGCAGATATCTAAAAGGGACTTTGGATTATGGTTTGTGGTATCCTAAGAATACTGATTTTACTTTAAGTGCTTACACTGATGCAAATTAGGTTGGTTGTGTAGATGACCGAAAGAGTACAAGTGGTGGTACATTCTTTTTTGGATGTAGGTTGGTTTCATGGCTAAGCAAGAAATAGGATTCAATCTCTTTATCCACTGTAGAGGCTGAGTACATAGAAGTAGTATCTTATTGCACATAGGTACTATGGATGAAGCAAACATTGAAGGATATATGAGTGATGTGTGATGAGCATATCTCTATATTTTGTAATAATACAAGTACAATAAATATTTCAAAGAATCCAATAATGCATTCAAGGACAAAACATATATCTATCAAATATCATTTCTTACGAGAGAAGGTAATGAATAATGAAGTCAAGCTTGAATAAGGGCCTACAAATGATTAGATTGGGGATATATTTACTAAGGATCTTCCTAAGGATACTTTTGAGTATCTTCGAGAGAAGTTGGTGGTTATTTCTCCTCCTTTGAATTAGGTGCACATAGAGGTGCATCAGTCTAATGGATCTACAAATTCATCATTTGTCTAGACTGATGATTGGGGTCTATTCCTCATGGGGATTAGGAAGTATCATTGTTTTCATGGGTGCACTCCTAAGGGGGAGTGATTAGAATTATATATGGTTGAAGAATTATGTAAAAAACTTTTTTTTCCATTGATGTCAAAGGGGGAGAGAGAGTCATGTGAAAAAGAATAGTGAAAGAAAAAGGATATTGTTGTCTTTGATGATTTTTCACATTATGTGCTGCCATCAATGACAAAGGGGGAGATTGTTGCAAGTATGAATGAGTATGGTGGTGTTGTCATTAATGTTGTCATTGATGTCAACACAGTATAGGCTATTGCAGAGAAAGGAAACAAGTGATTGTAGATTGTGCATATATAGTTGAGATACTATAGAGATGTTGTGAGTACATGGAGCTATCTTTATGGTGTTGCTAGTGTGTTGATATGATGAGATACCAAGTGCTTTTGAGAAAATTAATAAATAGTGAAGACAAAATTGTGTGTGTTTAGAATGTGCTCCACATTTCTTCTATGTTGATCCTATGCTCGTGCAGATCTATAGTGTTGTTTAAGGGCATCCTTGGTGATATATCCTAGATTATAGCTTCTAGTTTGATAAAGAGTGAAAGTCGAGTTCATCGGTTTGTAAACTGGTCTCACAAAGTTGTTTATTTGTGGACTGGGAGAAATGTATCTACTCTGCAGTCCTCTACTGGGTTGTTTAAGGTCTTGTGGATCTGGAAGAAGGCTTATAATGGTGTTATCTGTGCTCTATCAAAGGTGTTTGTGGAAGACTAGATTCAGAGTTACTATGTGTGTCTGTATAGTCCAGATGGACTAATGGAAAGTATTTTGTGTATTAAGGTTGTTACAATAGCTATAGATGGATTTGAAGGAATCTAAGATGTATTCCAGTGTATGGTGAAGCATGTTATGTGTCCACATGTTATCTGCTTGTTGCAGATGTGTGTACTTCAAAGTTCATTGGTTTTTTCATTAGGTTTGGCCAACCTGGTGTTTACACATCATGCGAAGGATAAGTATCAATTAAGCAAGTGTGTGATTGATCCAAGATATTATTTTGGGTATTGGTTAAGTGTTAGTTTGGTTTTCTCTCATTTTCTTCCACCATGAGAATGTTGAGTTGCTGACCGAATTCTAATTTGTAAAATGAAAAGTGTGTAACCGACCTTGGAGAGAGTTTCTAAGATTGAAGACTATATAAATACAAGACAAGATGTTAAGGATTGTACGCCACGAGTGTGAGAAGCAAGGTAGATGTGAGAGATTGTGTGAAAGTGAACTAAGGTAGTGAGGACTTCAATGTGTGGGGCTCCTGAAAGCAGTGAGCTGATGGTGTCTACAATTCTCTGATCAAGGCTGCAGATGTGTGAAAGTTGCTATGGTGTATCTTTTGTTGCATTGAGTTAATATTCTTTGTGTAACATTCTTCTTTCTATCTTTATTTATCTATAGGTAGTGAGCATCTCATTTGGATAGTGAGTCCTATCTTGGGTAGTGAGCCTCTTTGTAAACTGTTTTGCAATTACTCTTATATTGTGAGTTAATCCTCACTGTGGTTTTTCCCTTATTGGATTTTCCACGTAAATCTAGTGTTTCTTGTGTTGATATTGATTTCTATTATTTTCACTTCATGCTCATACTTAATAACATATTAAAGTGGATGTGGAGCTAATAATTGTTTGAGATTTGTGGTGAATGTGATTGGTGACAACTAATTCACCCCCCTCTCAGTTGTCTTGTTCATTTCAACAATTTTCCCCTGATAGTGGCAATCCAGTGACATCTATTATAGCTTCAACCAAAACAAGAATTTCCAAACCACAAAGTCATGGTTGTTTGTTGTGACATGTCATTGCAAACTTGTGTGCCAACTTCTCATCATACCCTCTCAATCTTCTTAAGTACACATCCCACCTTGCTTGCCTAAATATTTTATATGTTTCAACCATTTTCAGAGCTCTCAATTATTCCATAGTTATAGGCTCAAAGCAGTGCCTATGTTCTCCTACCATAATGTTACTCGGAGGTTTGTTTCAAACCAGAATAAGGCAATTTTGTCAACTTGGAATAGTGTGCAGACATAATATGTTAGTAGATGGAGTAAACCGCTGTTGGTAAGGAAAAGATGCTAGGAACGATTTAGAGCAATTTTCAGATAATACGTAAAATGAAAAGTCATTAAATTTAGATGGTGGTTTGAAATGGTAATAATGGTGGGTTATGATCTACACAAGGAATGTCAGGGTAATAATATTATGAAATGACCGAGGCCAAATAATAGTGGGTCAAATAAATATGGCTTCTTGGAAAATGAAGATAGAATATATGGAAAAGAAAGGTGAAATGAATATGGAAACATACATTATGGGTACGATTTGATAGTTTTTCCCTCCAGCTTAGCATGTCGCCCATCCATGGGACATGTCACCATTTATTAAAGAAAATAGAAGATATTAAAAAAACAAAAAAAATATATATATAAACTTGAAATATACCAATACCAAAGGTCATCATATGTATAGAAGGTGACATGGAGGTAGAGGCATGAGGAATCAAAAAATTAGAAGAGGGAACTAATCGAATCACATGGTGCAGATGTGAAGATTCCAATGGAGTAGTGAAAGAGCTAAGAGTAAGGTGACACACAGTGATGATGAAAATGATGCATCAATAGAGTGTCATTAAAGTCATTGCCCAAGTGGATGGGCATGAAGAAACCACAAATTTCATATCGCCACGTGGAAAATGAAGGCCAAGAATGAGAAAGGCTGAGCAAGTAGACATACCATGAGATCAACAACAGAGGAAGTACAGTTAGAAATGATGGAGCATCCAGATGGAAGCATGAAAAATCCCTTAGAATGTGTGAGCTAGTAGCAACACCTAAAAGAACTTGAAGGAGCTAAATTGATAGATGAAGTCACTTTTTATAGTGCAAAACCCCCCAAAAATATGTGACAACCATCCTTATTACATATAGCTCTGAGACACACTTGGTTCGATAAATAATTGACTAAATGATGCAAGTTGTGACATCAATGACCTTGCCCATCAATGTTCCAAATCCAAAACCCTCATCCTTCCACCTAAATCCAAATATCGATAGTCCACATCCTCCAAATCTATCTTGGACCCTTATGTTCCAAATCCCAAATCCTCATTTAGTGTGGGGAATCTTAGTCCTTTACAACTAGTACTTTGAGCTCCCTTCCTCTTATCTCCCATCACCATCCATCATCCAAAGCCATTTCTTCTATTTAAAGAATCCCTTTTCCCTTGTCATTGGAGCCCATCTATTCCACTATTCCAATCATTCTATCCTCCATCTAATCATATCTTATCCAATCCATATACTTTCAATCCAACCATCCCCATCTAATCCTATCCAATGAAATCAATCCTAATCCATGCAATCAAATTTTTCAATTTAACCCATCATCCCCGAGCAATCCATGATCTTAATCCAAATCATCTGATAACCTATTGATCATTTAGATCAATATATAATATGATTTATCAAAAACTAACTAATATATAAAAATGTAGGTTTCTTGGAGAACAAAGCTATACTTTCAAGTGATTTAGATAAAAACATCAATGGTAGATCATGTGGATCAATATATTTTCAAGGTACATATTTGATTTGAGAGAATGTTTAGTTCAAACTTTGTAGTTCATGTTACTTATGCTCAACAATTTGTCTCTATTTATATGCAGGTTCTTCTTTGATCCCATTTCTAATGAGTATTCTCACATTTTCTCAATTGCTCAATTTTTTAAGGTATTTTTTATTTAATTTGTAGTTATAACTCTTAAGTAGGGACTTCTAGTTATCATTTGATCCATGTACTTTGCTAAGATCAAAGGGAAAGTTGAAATTATGCATTTTGATCTTTCTTGAAGGAGCATGATAATCATTGAAAATTGAAAACTACTCACACAAATATTATCTAACTCACCTGAAATTATCTACAACTATTTTATCATTTGAAATTATCCACCTTGACCTGTCCACATTGCCAATTCATTAAAAGAACCCAAAACTTGACAATTTTGCATTATTTGCTCCTAAGACACTTTCAAGACTACCCCAGATTAGTGTGCTCTATAATGATGAGGGGTATTGGGTGAAAAAAGGATGCCTTTTTTTAGCATTGGACTACCCACCTTGACATGTTAGTGAATTTTATTTTTCTCCATTATGCACAAAACAAAAAAATAATTTCTTTCCATTATTTCCATTGCTTTCAATTAACACTTTTTGCAAGAATGCATTTCACAGTGGAACACACGAATGGTTTTGAGTGGACCCAAATTGAGAAATATTGGTTTGAGGGATTTGATATCCACCTATACATCTAGATAAAACATTTGTATGTGCCACGAGCTCTCAGAGCGACTTCATCAAAGTTTGACAAATTTTGGATTTTAGGGCTCTTAAGAGACTACCCTGAAAATAGGACCCCAGAATGATCAATTGATTTGGGAAACAAATTCAGACCTTCCCTAGTATTTACCTACATACCTCGATGTGCCCCCATTTCCCATTCATCAAAATTACTAATTTTTTTTACAAATTTTACATTTTTTGCTCTTGAGGCTCTTAAGAGACTACCCTAGAAAGAGTACGCGAGAACGATTCGGTGACTTCATCAATGAATTCATACCTTCCCTAGTATTTACCTACCTACCTACCTTGACATTCCTACACTACCCATTCATCAAAATTACTATAAATTTTACAAATTTTACATTTTTTGCTTTTAAGGCTTTTAAGAGACTACCCCAAAAAGAGCACGCAAAATGATTAGGTGACTTGGGAAATGAAGTCAGACCTTCCCTAGTATTTACCTACCTACCTCAATATTTCCACGCTTCCCATTTGTCAAAATTACTACAAATTTTATAAATTTTACGTTTTTTACTCTCAAGGCTCTTAAGAGACTACCCCAGAACAATTGGATGACTTGGGAAATGAAGTAAAACCTTCCCTAGTATTTACCTACCTACCTTGATGTGACCACAATACCCATTTGTCAAAGTTACTATAAATTTTATATATTTTATATTTTTTTCTCTTAAGGCTCTTAAAAGACTACCTTAGAAAGAGCACCACAAAATGATCGGGTGAGTTGGGCAATGAAGTTAGACCTTCGCTTGCATTTTCCTACCTAAATCGATGTACCCATGCTGACCATTCATTAAAAGAAACCAAAACTTGAAAATTTTGCATTATTCGCTCTTACAACACTTTGAAGACTACCCCTGATTAGTGCACTCCAGAATCATGGGGGGGCTTGGGTGACAAAAGGAGGCATTTTGTAGCATTGGACTGCCCATGTTGACATGTTGGTATATTTTTTTCACTCCATTAGGCACAAAACAAAAAAAATGCTTCTTTCCATTTTTGCATTGCTTTCCTCTAACAACTTTTGCAAGAATGCAGTTGACAGTGGAACACACAAACGGTGTTGAGTTGACCAAAACCGAGAGAGGTTGGTTTAAAGTGACTTTATATCCACCTATAGGTGTAGAAAAATCATTCCTACATTCCATGAGCTCTCAGAATGTGTAATGCCCCGCCACGCAACCCTAGAGGAAGTTGCAATTCATTACTTAAACGTACCAATTTTTTTTTTGTTTAAGTACATCTAACATGAAGATGGATACATATTTCCAACAACCAATAAGGCCATGAGAAAAAGATTACTTAAAAACCCAAATAACAATTAACTTCCACTAAAACCAAAACATTAATCACTTACAAAATTAAGATTACATACATCCCATACAAGATAAATTACAATAAGGAAAATAAATACCTCAAGATTCCAATTAATATTTAAACAATAAGATTACAACACTCATTCCCCGAATGAGGTAAATCCAATAATCATGATTACAATTTACAAATTCCACCTCGATAAAAAATGAGGGGTAAAAGAATAAAGATCAACTGAAAAGAACGAAGCCAGAGTAGCATCTGGATCCAATGAGCTCTCCAACATGAAAGTCTTGTCCACACGAGCAAGAGCAAAAACCAACATAGGAAGGTGCACGTTCCACCCAACCAAGTGAAACCAAAAGGATCACCCCTCCTGCTAGGAGATAGTAACAAGGATTTCCTAGACAAGAACATCCACCTCTAGACACAGGATAACACATAAACTGAACTGAATCAAGGACAAAACCCACATCACTTAACACAATGGTTACAATGCTTCCAAAGTACAAAATCGAGTACCATCACTGTACAAAATAAACCAATGGTACAACACTATACCGACTGTTGTCATAGGAGGAGTGTCATCACAAAGGCTGCATTGGTTATCCAATGGTGTTCTTCCTAGGTCTCGACCCCCCTGTAGGGATATCCTGGTAACCTCACAAACCAGGTACCATATGCACATCAGAGCAGAATCGGTTATCTTTCGAGAAGACAAGATAACAATCTTGCCATTCCAGGCCTTCCCGACTCATCTCAAGTCTCGTACAAGCCCTTGAGCCGATAAGCGAGGCTAAATTATCTTATTAATGTTCAAAGCTACTCTCTCCCTAGTATAAGTTATTTTAATTTTCACTTAATTAACTGACTCTCACATGAGTTATCTTGGAACCACTTTGGGCCCGACGCTCGTTGAAAGCCACTCCCCTATCGACAACACATAACCCAACCACATGCCAAGGGTAGAAAATGCACTAACACTTATCACAAATAATCAAGCACCTCAACAGGTAACACATCTCTACGGATGCCCAAAACTGAAACCAAAGCGTGCACTACCTCAGGCTAACACAAGGTTGACTAACATAATGAGACCCACATAACAAACTGATAACTCGACTCAACCATGAATCACAAGGTCACACAACCCGTTCAAAGAACCAGGTAACCACTTAAACTTAACTCACACACAATCCAAGATAGACAAAACAAATCATAAGAGACATAACATCATCTCAAGAAAACACTGCTGGAAGACTTACATGATCAACAAGAAATGACTTAAAGTCAACAATCATATAATCACATGTTATTTACATGCCAAAAAAAATGTAATTTTGACAAACAAACTTTCTCATAACACGAAAACCAAAGTACAAAACAAAGGCTGACTCACGTATAACCATCCATACCAATAAATGAACCCATATCAGGAAGATTCTCAAAACATTCACTCTCATTCCACAACATCAAAGGTGAACAATTAAACACTGTAAACATTTCAGACAAATAGGTAAGCTAATGTTCGGATTTCCTAAATCCATTCAAACACAGATTTCACGACTTGCATTTATCCAATCAATTGATCCCATTTCTTTTCACGACATTGAAATATTTAAAGAACAGATCATTTACTCTAAATTTCATAACCATATTCATAATCAAAACACTTTAATAATGCAGCTATCTGGTTAAAATTTAAATCAACCGTTCTTGCTAAGTTTCATGATCACATACTATAGATAAATCACTTGATTAATAAATCATTTAGGTTAATTAATAAGTTCATCCTTTACTCTCAGTCCCGTAATCATAATAATCACATGATCGTTTAGAAGTTCCAGTTTAACATTTAACATTATTTAAATATACCAAATAAAATAATATTTTATTTGCAAATGAATAAATTGTATAACTTTAAATTTAAACTCCCATTGAATAAAATATATCAAATAATATATATATTTTCCAATTAATTCATATTTTAAAATCCTTGTCATGATTAACATAACATATATTTTGAACTTACTAGAATTCCTTTAATTTAATATATATTAAAGATATTATATTTTATATAATATACAATATACAATATTATATATAATATATAAAATATAATATAAATAATATATATAAAAATTAGATTAAAAATAGGTAAACAAACTTTAACTAAAAAAAACGAAATTGTTTTAAAGTAAACAAAGGGCCGAAGCCCTGGGCACGCAGGCCCTAGCCGCCCATGGCGGCGGAGCCTGTGTGTTCAACACATAGCGCCCCGCCTACCGGCCTGGCGGCGGAGCCTGTGCGCTGGGCGCACAGTGCCCGCCTCCCTGCCGAGCGGTAGAGCTTGTGTGCGGAACACACAGTGCCCGCCTCCCTACGGGGCGGCAGTGGCTATGTGCTCGCACACAGCGCCGCCTTCCTGTTGGGCAGCGGCGGCGGTGGCAGTAGGGTGGGGTTTGGCCTCCCACCTCACCACAAATAAAAGGGATATTAATATTATATTCCCGCATTTTTTCAAAACAAAAATACAAAGATTTTCTGGGTTTTACCCAAAATTTAAAATTTTCTAATATAACAAATATATTTGTATATATATTTGTGGGTATGTCCATATATTGATATATATGGTTGTATTCACAAATATATATACCCAAATTTTGATTTCATACTCAAATTGTAAAAATAATCCAAACCCAATTCAAAAAACTAGAACTTATTTCAAAACAACAAAATGGGTTTTCAAAATCTAGTTCTAACATTGAGTTTTCTTTGATTTTCTTTCCATAACTTGGTATAAATTTCTTGTTTGGTTTCAAATTCCAAATCTATCTACCATTTAGCAAATTTAAGAGCTTTTCCATGAATTTCCATTGAATTTAAAACTATATTTTCAATCATTCAAAATGAGCAAGAAGATGAAGGGAGAAATGATGGAACCTTGTGTTTTCTCCAAAATTTGCAAACTTCAACAATGGAGATTTTCAAGCACTCTTTCAACTCCACCATCTTAGCCTCCTCCAAGCCTCTCCTCCAAAATCAAACCAAGAATCCATTCCCAAAAAATAAAATCCAAAAGCCCCCTTTTTCTTTGCAACCAATTTTCCCATAAAACCTTTTGAAAGAAAACCCTAAAATGAAAATATATTCTTTTCCAAATTTTCCAAATTCAAATTCAAATCCACTTCAAATTCACATTACAATTCAATACAAATTAAATTGCAAATTCAAATTCAAATCCAATTTTAATTCAATTTCCAAATTCAATTTCAAATTCAACTCTTCACAAATATCTTTCCCCAAAATAGTCAACTATTTCAGAAAATATCTTTTCTACCCCAAAGTCATTGCATTGAAGATATTTGGAATTTTGAATAACTTAAACAATTTTCAATTTTCTAAATAGCATTCAACATATTTTAAAACCTTCTTTTCACACAAACTAATTTAAATCTTTTTAACACTTTTAATTCAAGGAATAACTTAATTAATTCACACAATTAATTTAATTAACCAATAAAATAAATCTAATCCAATATTAGATTATTTTATTAATTAAATTAAATTAATTAATACAGTAATTAATATTCCTAGCATTACAACCAAAAGCATTTAATCAACAGTTAAGCAACATAAGCCATTTAACTTGAATTTAAATAAGAATACGGAGACAAGGCAACATAACAACCAACCCGACTACAACCCGACGACACACTGTGACTAGGGTGGTGGCTTGACATAGAAAAACCTAGCTACTATCTCCCAATCGATTTCCATCAGACAAGGGACACGCTCAGACCTGTGGAACCAGGTGGAGTCAATGTCCTGTACCTGCATCCTGCAACCACACAAATGTCGAACATGCATATAACATAATAATAAAACACACCGTGAAGAGGAAATCATGGAATCACAGGGCGTTCGCATGCGAGTGATGTGCTCTTGTCCCCTTCACTAATACAGTATCACTAACTGATGAAGTTTACATCATTAACATAATCAAGACACAAGGCATCATAGAGAAAACATTGTCTGATTAACAAAGCACAAAATGGAGGGGTGTTA
>VDFB02120215.1:0-85563 GCA_007258455.2 Sequoia sempervirens | reverse complement strand
TGAGATTATTGTAATTTTGAACAGGGTTGTCTCTTGATTAGAATTTCTTCAAAATTTTCGAGTTCAATGTTGTAGTGTATTTTTTTAATAGCAAGCAAATCACTTTGCAAATTATAATGAAATATGGCATACTATAATGTCTCTAGAATGTATGCATTATATTTTTAATCAAAGTAATAAAATATTATAATGGTTTTTGTTGCACATTTTCTACAATAAGTGTTTGGATTGATGGATTTTGTTTGAAGAATAGGTTAAAGTGTACTTTTAGTCAAAGGTTGAATATATTGTATTGCATTCAGGATCTATAAGAATGTTGTAGATGTGTCTTAAAGGGACCTCATTATTGTAATGCAATAATGGTTTAATGGTCATTGATTTTGTGTCCAAGCTATTACTAGATAGGTTATTTCATCTTGACTCTATTATGGACAAGGCACTAGAGTCTAGTGTGTGTCTCTTGTGCAAACCTTGGAAGGAATCACCATTCAAAAACATAAAGAATATTTCTCATTTTCATGTTTCACTTATTTCTAGTTTTCTATATCTTCATCGACATTAAAGAACATAGAGGTTATGCTTAGGAATGATTTTGATGTAACTTCTTTGTGTGTCTAAGATGAAGTTTTTTATTAATTTGTTTGCTCTCAATGTTTATTCAAGGTTCAAAAGGATCATGCCTAAATGTAATGAAATGTATAAAACCCTTTATACATTAATCTGAGAACAATCCACATGTTAGAAATCGGTAATCTTTTATTTATACTTTGTCTTATCATATGAGAAAATATTTAATTAGGAACACCCTTTTGAGCCTTGTGGATCACAAAGTGTAGAAGGGTTATTATAGTGTTTTTTATTGGCCTTTCTTATCCTTGATGTGTTTGTTAAACAGGCATAGGACAACTGAGTGGGGTAGGGTGAATCAATTGTCACATAAATTCAAACTTAAAAACTTTATTACTTATCAAATCTTCAACCACACTATTATGTTATTCATTATGAGCATGAAACACAGATAACATAAAATAAATCAACACAATGAACACCAAATTTTTACGTGGAAAACACAATAAGGGAAAAACCACGGTGAGGGTTAACTCAAAATATAAAGATTATAAAACTGAATATAGAGGCTCACTGCCAAAGGCTCACTACCCAAAAGAGGACTCACTCTCCAAGTAAAAAGGCTCACTACCTATAAAGGACTCACTATCCAATAGGGAGGCTCACTACCTATAGATACAAAAGAGAACAAAAGATCCACCACAACAATTAAAGCACATTCACAAGATTATAGAAACCTTCGATTCACTGTCTTCAACACACTGAAACACTGCTATCACAACTCAGTCACACACACTTCTACTCTTATGATTTGTTGCACTCTTTTCTCACTTTTCATCACACTGTCATACCATTCTTCACAACTCGACTTGCTTTTATACTATTCTCAACCTTAGAGACATTTACCAAGGTCAGCCACAAGGCATCATTTCATAAATTCAAATTAGGTAAGCAACTCAAAATTACCACGGTGGAAAGGAATAAGAGTGGACCAATAAAACATATAACCAAGAATAAAAATAATATTCTTGAATCTTCTACATGCTTTCTTAATTAAATTATATTCCTTGAATAAAGTGTAAATACTAGGTCAACCAAACCTACTGAAAACACAAATAATCATTGATGTACATGCTTCCCAACCAAAAGATGACACATAGATGCCATAGCATACTTCCTTAAGTATGAGAATACATCTCAGAACCATCCAGATACATGCATAGAAAAAACAACAGGCTTCAGTCACTGAATTTCTTTCACCAATCTATCCAAACTATGCAAACTCATACTAAAAAACTTAAACATGAAATCCTGATTACCAAAATCCAAACCTCTTTTCCATAGCATATAAAATACGTTCACAAAGCATATTCCAGATCCACAACATTTAAAATGAAACAAAGAAAAATTGCAAAGCAGCAATATTTCTCTTAGTCTACAGAATACCAACTTTTCCAGAATAGTTCACATACTGGCGAATGTAACTTTCACATACCATCAGACCATAAGCTAAAAATTAGGAGATATCACCATCACACCTTTAGGTCTGCACAAGTACAAGATCAACATAGGAGAAATGCAAAGCACATGTACCAAAGTTCAATCTGAATACATTCCTTCTTCTAACTTCACTTCTTTATTAATTTTCTCAAAAGCACTTGGAAGCTCATCAACACAACACATTTGTAGCTATATAAGATAGCTCCATGTACTCATGCAACATCTCAACAACATCTCAACTATACATGTACAATATGCAACATACTGAACTGTGTTGACATCAACGACAACATTAATGACAACACCACAAAACTAGCTCATACTTGCAACAATCTCCCCCTTTTTCATTGATGGAAACACATAACCTTTTGTCCCCCTTTGAAATCAATGGAAAAGAAAAGCTACTTTGATTACTACCCCTTAGGAGTATACGCATGCTACAAGAATGAAATCCTTTTCTACTCCCCTTGCGGAGTAGACCCATCTATCAGTCTAGATAAATGAGGAATCTATGAATTCACTGGACTGATGCACCTTCATGTGCACCTAGTTAGGATGGCCAATGACCTCCAACCTCTCCCTAAGATGCTCAAAAGTATCCTTCGAAAGATCCTTAGTAAATATGTTTGCAATTTGTTAGTTTTTTGTCCCATACTCTAGTTTGACCCATTCTCCAATACTTTCTCTCTTAGAAAATGATACTTGATAGATATGTGCTTCATTCTTGAATGCATAACCGGGTTCTTCGAAATGTTTATTTCACTTGTATTATAACATAAAATAGAAGTCGGTTAATCACATACTACCCCAACATCCTTCAGAGTTTGCTTCATCCACGGAACTTGTGTGCAATAGGACGTTGCAGCAATATATTTTACCTCTATAGTGGATAAAGAAACCAAGTCTTTCTTTTTACTCAGCCATGAAACTAGTCTTCTTCAAAGAAAGAAAGCACCACCACTAGTGTTGTTCTATTCATCTACACATCCAACCCAATTAGCATCTGTATAAGCACTCAAGGTGAAATCATTACTCTTAGGGTACCATAGTCCATAATCTGGTGTGACTTTAAGATATCTAAATATCCTTTTTATAGCTATAAGATGTGCTTCTCTAGGATCTGTTTGAATATAGCAACTAAACACACTGCATGCATAATATATGTTTTTGTAGTAGTGAGGTACAACAATCCACCATTCATGGATTTGTATTAGCTCTAATCAATCTTAGTAGATTCATCATCTTTGCTTAGCTTACATCCAGTTACCAGAGGAGTACAAATTGATTTAGAATCCTCCATCCCAAAAAATTTCAACAACTCCTTTACATACTTAGATTGTGAAATGAATATCCCCTTATCAGTTTGATTCACTTGTAGACCATGGAAGAAATTCAATTCACCAATCATAGACATCTCAAATTCTTTTTGCATTTCTTTAGCAAACTTTTTACACATGCCTTCATTTCCACCAAAGACGATATCACCAACATAAACAACTATAATCAACATCTTATTACCTTGCACTTTGAAGTAGAGGTTGTTCCTAGAACCTTTCTTGAATCATTGCTTTGTTAGATATTTTTCCAATATTTCATACCAAGCTCTAGGAGCTTGCTTCAATCCATATAATTCTTTCTTCAATTTACAAACCATATCTAGTTTTTTAGACAACTGAAACCCTTTAGGTTGCTCCATGTACACTTCTTCCTCCAACTCACCATTCAAAAAGCCGACTTATCATCCATCTGATATACCTTGAAGTCCTTGTGTGTTGAAAATGCCAAAAACATTCTAATAGCTTCCATTCTTGCCACATGGGTAAATGCTTCTTCAAAATCTATTCCTTCAACTTGTGAATATCCTTTACATACCAATTTTTCCTTATTCCTTACTACTTCTCCATTTTCTTTTAGCTTATTCTAGAACACCCATTTTGATCCAATCACAATTTTTTTCACAGGTCCAGGGACTATTTCCCATGTCTCATTCTTTTCTATCTGCTATAGTTCCTCTTTCATAGCTCTTATCCAACTTTCATCTTCACGTGCTTCTTTTATAGATTTAGGTTCTATTTTAGAGAGTAAACACAAATTTAGCTCAGATGCAACTCCAGTTCTTGTCTTCAGACCTTCACTCATCTTCAATTATTTGATCTTTCAGATGATTCTTCTATACATATTTAGGAGTCCTAGTAGCAGGTTATGGTTTATTCTCTTCGTCTTCTTCTTCCACTTGTTCTTCTTCAAAATATTTCTCTTCTTCTTCCTCCTTATTTTCTTCAGATATATGTCCTCAAATAGGATCATTAGGTTCAACTTCACTTTTCTCAATAGGTCTGTGTATATCTTCATCAACTTTCACATTAGCACTTTCAATGATCTTTCTCAATATTTTGTTAAACATCTGTATGCCTTTCTAGTAGTAGAGTATCCAAGAAATATTCCTTCATCACAACTAGCATCAAACTTTCCAAGATTTTCATCATCTCTTTTAATGTAGCATCTTCTTCCAAATACCTTAAAATATTTCATAGTAGGAGTCTTACCAGTCCATAACTCAAAAGGTTTCTTTGTGTTGTTGTGCCTGATCTAAACTCTATTAAGAACATAAACAGTAGTATGTATCGCTTCTCTCCAATATACATCTGGTACATTAGACTCTTTCATCATAGTTCTAGTAGCTTCTTGAACTATCCTATTTTTCCTTTCCACTACTCCATTTTGTTGAGGGATTCTTAAAGTAGAAAACTATCTTTTTATGCCATGCTTCTCATAGAATGCATTAAATTCAGCAGAAGTGAATTCACCACCTCTATCCAATCTTAAAAACTTTATTTTGAGATTTACTTCATTCTCCATTCTTGATTTGAATATATTAAACTTATCAATGGCCTGATTCTTTGCTCTAAGAAAAGAAACCCATTTCATTTGAGTGTAATCATCAATAAGCAACATGAAATATCTATCAGTATTCAGGCTTCTAGTCTTAGTCGGACCACAGAGATCAGTATGTACTAACTCTAGAATTTTGGTAGTAGAATGTTCCTTTCCTTTAAAGCTACATCTTGTCTACTTCCTGAGTTGACAACTTTTGCAGATAGTATTAGTAGGTCTTCTGATTCTAGGTAGTCCTCGAACAATCTCCTTTGCACTAATCTTGGCTAGGTTATCAAAGTTCACATGTCCCATTCTCTGGTGCCACAACCAACTTTAACTAATCTGAGATACAAGACAATGACCATCAACTCCTTGCAACTGATAGATGTTTCCATGAGTTCTTCTTCCAATGACAATCATTTCTCCATTTCTGGATCCTTTTTTGATTTCATAGGTATTGCTCTGAAACACAAGTTTAAAGCCATTGCTACACATCTGACCAACACTCAGAAGGTTATCCCTCAAACCATTCACATAAACACATCATCAATACTATGCACTCCATCGAAACTAATTGAACCTTTTCCACATATCTTAGCTCTTGAATCATCACTCTCATACCTAACATAACTAAACCACCATCATACCTCTTGAGTTTAGTGAACTTACTCTTATCTTTGGTCATGCGATTTGAACATCCACTATCAATTAACCAGTAGTCTTCATCCTATCTTGCATGAAAATTGGTAACCAAAGTACCTTCCATCCTATTCTTCTTAACCTCTAGAGCCTTCTTACCTACACATTTTACAGAGTTAGTGGATACAAATTTACTTTCCACATCTAAGAATAAGTATTCACCATCATCAACTTCATTGCCAAATTCATCATCAGAAATACAAGTGCATCTTCCTTAACATAGTACAAATTCTTATAATTTTTATCCTTCCTATCCTTGTCCTTATAATTTGTGTTCTTTTTATGTGTAGCCCTATTCAGACATATTGAAGAATAATGACCAATATTACCACAACTAAAGCATTTAAAGGGCAACATAGCTTTATAATTTATGGTACCTTTCTTCAACTTCTTGGTGAAGTTAGCTTCCAACTCATCAACACCATCACTATCTGGTTCCTCCTCAATCTTCATTTCCTTAAATTTCATCTCTATCTTTTCTTCTATCATTTCATCTTTCTAGAACTTTCTCAATTCAAATGCGTGCAAGGTTCTAAAAAAGTGCTCCAAGGTGTACTTCTTAGAATCATACATTTCTTCAATCACTGAGATCTTATCACTGTAGTAGTCTGGTAGGGTGATCAAGATATCCTCAATTATGTCTTCATCTGATAGCTTTCCTCCTTGATTTCTAACTTCATTTGTAGTATGTTCAACCCTATGAAAGAAACTTCTAAATTATTCACCATCTTCCATCTTCAAGTTCACAAATATATGCTTTGTTGCTAGTCTCTTGGTCAATTTCACCTTTTCATTTCCTTTATACATGTCTTCCAAATTGTTCTAGACATCATGAATATGCAGTATCCAAAGAATTAACCTTAATTTTATCATTTTTATAAAAACCACTACAAATCGCATACTTTTCCTTCTCATTTTATTCATAAGCAGAGATCTCACTGCAAAATTAACACCATTCAACGAGAGTGTATACTTATTCTCAATAGCCTTCTAGGTCTTGAAGCCAAGAGAGATAATATATCCTTTCATCTATCCCTTCCAATCTTTGTAGTCAATTCCATGAAACATAGGGATCGCCAACTTGTGCACCATCGCATCTTCCTTAAGTGGTTAAGATCTACAATAAGGAACCAAGGCTCTGATACCAATTGTTCAATAGGCATAAGACAACTAAGATGGGGTGTGAATTAGTTGTCACACAAATTCAAATGTAAAAACTTTATCACTTATCAAGTTTTCAACCACACTATTCTATTATTAATTGAGCATGAAACATAGATAAGAGAAAGTAAATAAACACAATGAACACTAGATTTTTACATGGAAAAATCAATAAGGGAAAAACCATAGTGAGGGTTAACTCACAATATAAAGATTATAAAATTGAATATAGAGGTTGAATGCCCAAAAGAGGACTCACTGTACAAGTACAAAGGCTCACTTCCTACAAAGGACTCACTGTCCAACAGGGAGGCTCACTGAATATAGATACAAAAGAAAAAAAATATCCACCACTACAATTAAAGCACATTCACAAGATTATAGAAAAATTTAGTTCATTGTATTCAACACACTGAAACACTTCTATGACAACTCAGTCACACACACTTTTTCTCTTATGATTTGTGGCACTCTTTCATCACTTTGCATCACATTTTTATACCATTCTTCACAACTCGACTTGCTTTTATAATATTCTCTTAGAGACATTTACTAAGGTTAACCACAAGACATCGTTTTATAAATTCAAATTAGGTCAATAACTCAAAATTCCTATGGTGAAAAGGAATAAGAGGACAATAAAACATATAACCAAGACTACAAATAATATTCTTGAATCTTCTACATGCTTTCTTAATTAAATTTTATTCCTCAAATAAAGTGTAAACACCAGGCCATCCAAACCTAATGAAAACAAAAGTAATCATTGATATACATGCTTACCAACTAGAGGATGACATCCAAATTCCACAACACACTTCCTTAAGCATGAGAATACATCTCAGAACCTTCTAGATACATCCACAACAAAAAAAACATGCTTCAATCACTGAATTTATTTTACCAGTCTATCGACACTATGTAAACTCATACTGAAATACTAAAACATGACTTCCTGATTACCAAACTCCAAACCTCCTTTCCAAAGCATAGAAAAGACCTTCACAAAGCATATTCTAGATCCGCAAGATCTAAAACAAAATAGAGAAAAATTGTAGAGAAATAATATTTCTCTCAGTCCACAAAATACCAACTTTTCCAGAATAGTTCACATACCATCACACCAAAAGCTAAAAATAAAGAGATATCACCACTAAATCACCTTTATCAAACCTTCAAGTCTGCACAAGTATAGGATCAACATAGGAGAAATGTGGAGCACATACCAGATCTCAATCTAAATACATTCCTTCTTCTGACTTCACTTCTTTATTAATTTTCTCAAAAGCACTTGGAAGCTTATCAACACAACACATTTGTAGCTATATAAGATAGCTCCATCTACCCAAAACATCTCAACAACATCTCAACCATACATGTAGACTATGAAACATACTGAATTGTGTTGACATCAATGCCAACATTAATGACAACACCACCAAATTAGCTCATACTTGCAATAGTGTTGATAGTGCAAGACCTTTATCTTAACCTCTTGATCCTATTAGTTTTTTTTTAGAATGAAAATTAATCTTAGTCCTTACCTATGAATCCACCAAAACTCAATTTTTAGAAAGGTTAGGGATTGGCCAACACCTAAGTGAAGTGAAAAATCCACTTCTTCTCTTCAGGCTCTGTGAAACCTAGGAGGGTAATCCCATTTATGCTCATAATATCCCTACTAGATCAAGAGAATTTCTAATCATAGATGTATTCCCCAACAAGTACAAATAAACCAATATCATTAAAGGTTTGGTAGACCTCTTATGAAATTGCTACTCTTTGCAGGGAATTTGTTACTACAGAAGGTTTGTAGGATGCAATTTTAAGAATGACGTGAATTCATTCCCATTCTAAATCTCTATCTAGGTTCACCACTAGCTCAGTCAACCACTAGATAAACTAATAGAAATACCACTGCCTAATCTGAGGGAATAGTGGAGTCATATTTTGCAATTAATCAATAATACAACTATAATTTAACATCAGTAATTAGGGGTCTATTAGCATGCTACTTTGTGGCATCCATCTCTCTGTTCTTTAAAACATTGCTTCCTCACCAAATCCTATATCCTTTTCCCACAAACTAATGGCCTTATTTTAGCATTAAATCAACTCATTGAATTGAAGCACAAACAAACCCATTCATTTAGTGTAAATGAAAGAATACAAATGAAATTATAATTAACATTTTCATTCATAATTTGCAAGAAAATACATAGGAGAGCACATATTTTAGAACTAATATTTTCTTTCATTACTGATATTTATTTGTCAAAATAATTTTAAGATCATCATATAGTATAAATTATGCCATATACTGGCTTCTTATATATTTACTAACTTATCTATTTACATTCTATTGCTCTCTAAGCATAGCTATCACCTAGGCCTTTCTTAGACTCAAAATTTTTTGAACTCTAAACTCGCCTTCTTCAGCCATGAAATCCCCTTTATTAAAAAAATGAGCAACAAGCATCTAGTTCAGTTAAAATTTTCATTTCACTTCATTTCAAAACCTAATTTTAACTAATTCTCGAGAAAATCCCTAGGTGGTTTTATCCAATCATTAAAGAAGTGGGGAAGACAAAAGAAAAAACACATGCACAAGGTACCATTAATCATTGTCACCACATCCACATTGAACAAAAAGATTATGTATCATATTAGCTAGAAGACCTCCACATGAGCATGGAAGAGTAAAATAAAAAACTACAGTCATATTAAAAAGAACACCTCCTATGCAAAGACCATGGTTTCATCAAAAACAAAAACAAGGAGAAGACTCCATTCCGAGTCGTTAACATCAGAGAATGCTCGACCACTCCTTGTTGATGATGAAATTGGAGGAACTATCACCACATCATCATCAGAGCTTCCATATGGCACTAGAGAGAGAAAATATTGGCCATATCCTGAGGTAGTGTCACCTTCAACATTCAAAGGACTATTAGAGAGCACAATGGGATAATTATGTTTTCCCATGCAGGCCCTATGACCCTCATCTTTTCTCCTAGTCTTCTTCTAAAATGGTCATGTTTCTTAATTTGTAAGTGCTCTAGACAATTTCTTTCTTCTTGTGACCTCGAGCCCTCCTTTTACCCTTTGAAACCTTAGGGGATTCCTAGTTTTCTTGCTTAGCTACATACATACCCTCATAACACTCGAACACAATAAGCTGGATAAACCTCCTAACTGGCTGAATTGGCACACCAGTCTTTCCCATCTTGTAGAACTAGCTAGTATCAAATGAGAAAAAATTGAAAACCTAAAGGACTTTGAATAAAAGTTGTAGGGAAACACACCCAGGAAAAGAATGTTCACTATTCAACTCAGGGAGAATTAGCACCCTCACAGTTCTTCACTAACCCACACCTCACATTCAATATAGACTTAAAAGATGGTAAAAATAAACAAAAAGCAATCTGCATTAAATAAACAATTTGGAGCATGCAGAAATTAATGATTCAAGAACTCCTTGTGTGAGCGATTTGATAACTTAGTAGCTCAGCTTTGAATCTAGGTTGTCGATCTTAAAGCATTTAAAACTTCATCCTTGGAAATCATAAGCATTATTTTTTGGCCTTTAGCAACTTGTTCATAGAAAATACTGATGCCACCTCAAATGCTACCACATTTTCCCTTAATCTTGATTAATCATATGCAAGTTGACAATAAACATGCATCACCAACTCAATTTGTGCTCCTTCATCAATATCAGCGAAGTACATAGAACCAACATTTTGAAGAGAACAATTCCTCATATGCTTCATCACTCATCATGGGCCTCACCCAAATTCTTGGGTACAATCAGCAATGAGAGTATTACCACAATGAAGTTCAACCCATTGGATCATCTTGTTTTAAAGCCACGTCAATAGTTCTCCATTTTCCTCATGACTTTCTTTTTTGCTTTATACGATGTCCTCGGGATTCTTCCACATTGTATTTTCCAAAAATATCTGTTACCTATCGCTAATACATCCCATCCTTCATTGGCTCCATTAGTGATGCAAGCATCCATGCAATGAAATCTTATCCCTTGGATTGATGGCATGTCCTCGATCACATTCATTTTCCCATTGCACATTGCTAATTTAAACTTTGCACCTTGGATCCTATTAGTGATGGGAGATATAATGAAGAGGCTAGGTTAAGATATATACACCTACATGAAAATAAATGATACAAAAGACATTATACATAAGATCTATTCAGATTCGCGAAAGAAACTTTTGAATAGATAACTCCATCACTCATCACTAATTCTCCTCATACAATTTACAAGAAATTAGCAATGAGAGATCCTGAAAATGGCATTGAATACCTGTATTGTGTATCGCTAATATAGAAATTAACACTAAAAAATAATCAATGATATGTGATGCATTGGAGATACATCATTAATCGTTGATCACTATTTGAAATTTACCATTTCATAATTATCTGTGATGAGTGATGAAATGAAGAACATAAGATCAGAAGCCATCGCTTATCTCTATTACAATACTCAAGGCTCAAAAGCCATTAGCGATACACAAACTATCAATGATACAAGGAGAATCAAGGAGCAGATCACTCATCATGCATTGATATTAAGAGCTCTAGAAACTATCCACAATGAGAAAAAATAAAGAGATATCACTCATCATACATAGCTAATATAGAACTTAAACTCTAGAAGTAATCTGCGATGAGTGATAAATAGAGATGGCCGATGGGACTTAAGTAAGAAAGTTCTAAGCATGTTCTCATAAGTAGTTCTAAAAAAAGGGACCCTCTAGGACAACATGGGAATGGGCTCAAAAGCATCTAAGTCATAAAATGCAATGGATGTAAAGGCCAAAAAGGATCTTTACTTAGCCTTATAAAAATAAGAAACTCAAATCTAGGTGTGGGGGACTGGTGACACAACAACTATGAATGGCATAAGATGTTTTAATGTGATCAGCAATAAGAAATAGGAAGTAAACAATAAAATAGAACATTTCAAGAATTCAGAGCCAAGGGTTTCTTAAGGAAGGATTCCAAGCTAATACAATAACCCTTCAATAGTGATGACAAGTAGAACTCTAAGCCCTTAGATACCAGCCCAATATGTGACAATATTTTGAGATGGAACATAGAAATTTTGTAGGTTCCATCAGTGGCTCCAGTTGGGGACATCTATTTCTCTAGAATAGAGCAAGAATCAAGAATCTTAGGTGAAGCAGACCAAGAACAAAGGACAAAAACCAAGGACAAAGAAAGAGAACCAAAACCAAACCAAATAGCATATGTAAATTATTTACATAAGTTATAGGGCTAGACCATCCTTAAAATTGGTATTCACCTTTGTCAAAAACCCTTTTTTCCACTTTTTGCACCATGCCCAAGCTAAAAACATTATCTTGAATGGTCCACCAACTGATCATGTTGCAATTACTATGTTCAAGCATTATAGACATGTACCTAATCTTGCACATATTCCTCTCATTTATGTCCCTCTATTCATTGAAATCAAGTGTTAATTGGAATGTGTGATTAGTGTAGCACTCCACCTGACTCAACTTGTCATTATATTTCACCAAATTCTCATTTAATTGGTTTGGGAATGTGAAACATTCATAGTCCATTTGACTAATATCAAATTCATTAGGACCAACATCATACCCATCTTGTGCAATAAAAAAGAAACACTGATATACAGGCTCCTTTTTAAGTTGGTGTTCATATTCATCTGAGCACTATGAATCAATTATGCTACCTTATTCTTCATTTTATTGAAAAAATAATTTATCATAATCCAGGGAATTTTCACTTTTTCTTAAAGAAAAATCCTTCTTACAAAGGGAATCATTCATATCATTCCATATATTAGAAATTATTTATATTTCAGGACCAATACAATAATTTGATTCTTCTTCCTAGTCGTCATCTTACAACTGGAAACAAAATATTTCAAAAGATGGATGAACTAGCTCAAAATTGATATGATAAGAAGTAGGGTTTTCAATCGTGTTTCCAAATGATAGGTTTACTAAATCATGATGACAATTTGAACACATTTTATGTTCTTCTAAGTAGAACTTTTCATTTCTTTTCTCAGTAGGACTTTGGTCTAGAACAACCATGCCTATATTTGTCTCAAGATCTACACATCTTATTCTTTTTCATGTAAACATTCAAAAACCCTACCCTACTGACTATCAATACTGATCCCATTATTAAAATCGGGCTCCAAAGTCTGAATATATACATTCTTTTCTTCAAATTTAATATCAATCGGATCATTAGAATGTTTTGGTTCTAAAATAGTTAGAGCACTTTGTAAAATTCTATGACATGCAATATGTTTATCTACTGGTAAAGGAAGAATTTCATGAGTATTGGAATAGTCAAATTCCTTGAGTAACAAAGGTGCTTTCAAGTTTTCCCCACAAAAATATTTGTATTCCTTATGAGAGTAATTAAAAATTTCACCTTTGTTACCTTGGTTATCAACCTTTAATAATACACCATCAGTATCTGCAAATATGACATCACCATTTGTATTTTTATGCATACATTCACCTTTAGACACATCCTTATCCATCCTTTGAGTGAACTCTTGATCTTTGTTGCTAAGGTTAGCATCCTTGCCATTTTGAAACCTCATTGTTTGTTCATAGTAATGCTTTGATTCCTTAGTAATTTTGATCAAGATCTCGAGGGTTTAATTCCTTAGGCAAGGTACTAACCCATGGCTCATATATGTCATAGAATAAATCAATGCAAGCTAAATCCTTAGGTTGTAACCTATTAGGGATTTCTAACAAGGAATCCAAAAACCTTGATAATAATTCATATGGTGGTTCCTTTCATACCTCTTCATGCTAGACAATCTTAGAATCATCAATTCCTAATCATTATTATCTAAACATTGTTGAAAATTGTCCTGAATTTGCTTAAGATCAATATGTTGTGAGAACGAACAAGATGAAACATCAAAAATTTCATCACATTGATCACCCTTCTCTTCCTTATTTATTTCATCTTTATGATTTGTATCCAGAGAACAAACACTTGCAGCCATATACCCCTTAATCATTGAGTATTTAATAGTATTTTCAATGTCCATAGCAATATAATATGCCTGTTGCAATGTTGTAAATTCCTTATCCCTTATCAAATAACTCATATTATTTTCAAAATATCCTAGATATGTAATTAAACACTTTGCATCACTAGGTCTCAAGTACTTAGGAATATCATTTACTACTTTCATGAATCTAAGATTAAAAGAAGGAACTAATTCCTCTTCCTCTTTCTATATTTGCATAAATATTCTTATCTCCCATGGACTAATTCTTTCACCAAATTTCTCCATAAATTTTATCATAAAAGCATCCCATGAAACTATAGAACATTCTGGTAGATATGAGTACTGGTTTTGGGCATCCTCTTTTAATGACTGAGCATTTGAACAACTTCATGACAACATCCTCATGATTTAAGTGTTTGGAAGTTGAATTATATTTTTTCCCTACAAATTTTGGTAAATGTTTCCTAATATCATTAGGAATCTTGTTAGGGAAACCTTTGATACTTCCAAAGCTTAAAGGCTTATATCTATCACTAGAGAACTTCCTTTGAGGGTATTTTGGGAGCTGCGTGATAGATATACTTGTATTTGATATTTTACAAGAAAATATAGGGGAGTGGTACATTTCTCTTGTATCTTTATTCATTCTTCAAATATTAACCCTACTGTAAATGCCCAGCTTAAATGTACTTTGTGCCTTAAAACCCTTTAAAAGGAAAATTATAGAAATAAGAATATTTCTTCTATTCCATTTAGATATTACAAATTTCAACTCAGATGTATGCAAAATGATTGTCACTATTCCATTCCTTAGTGCTTTAACTCACTTAATTAGGAATAAAGTATTTCAAGGTCCATATTTCTAAATGGCTTTCATACAAAAGTATTTCTTCTTTCAAGTCAAAACAGGGGGAAATACTTGGGTATATTGGTAGATATCACACTTTATTAGGTTCTTTGCATAGAGTCACCTCCTCCTTTGTTGAAGATCAACATTCAACCATATGAAGTTGCTTCCACTAGTTGATTTCACTTTAAGATTCCTTGTTGTTCAATATTTTCACGGGTACAAAGTTTTTTGGAGTCTCCACTCACTGTTAGTGATAACTTTGTATTAAGAATCTCTATGACTCTATCAAGGAAAATTGATGTACTATAAATATTTTCCCAAATACATCCCCAATAGAGTCACCATTTCTATTGGTTATTTTTTTAGAACCAAACTTAATCTCAATCCTTACCTACAAATCTGCTAGAACTATATTATTAGCAAGGTTGAGGATTGGCCAACATGTAAGTGAAGCAAAAAACCCCACTTCTTCTCTTCAAGCTCTGTGAAACCCATGAGGGTAATCCCATTTATGCTCATAATATCCCTACTTAATCAAGAGAATTTCTAATCATAGATGTATTCCCGAGGAAGTAAAAATAAACTAATATCATTAAAGGTTTGGAAGACCTCTTATGAAATTGCTACTTATTGTAGGGAATACATTACTACAGAAGGTTTGTACCATATATTTTTAAGTATATTGTCAATTCATTCCCATTCTAAATCTTTTTCCAAGTTCACTACTAGCTCAGGAAACCACAAGATAAACTAATAGAAAAACCAGTGCATAATCTAAGGGAACAATGGAGTCATATTTTGCAATCAATCAGTAATACAACTATAATTTAACATTAGTAATCAGGGGACTATTAGCATGCTACTTTATGGCATCCAACTCTCTGTGTTTTAAAACATTTCTTCCTTACCAAATCCTATATCCTTTTCCCACAAATTAATGGCCTCATTTTAGCATCAAATCAACTCATTCAATTAAAACATAAACAAACTCATTCACTCAGTGCAAATGAAAAAAGAAAAATGAAATTATAATTAACATTTTCATTCATAATTTGTAAGAAAATACATAGGAGAGCACATATTTTAGAACTAATATTTTCTTTCATTACTGACATTGCTTTGTAAAACTATTTTTAAGACCATCATATAGTATGACTTATGCCCTAGACTAGCTTCTGATATATTTAATAACTTATTTATTTACATTCTATTTCTCTCTGAGAATAGCTATCACCAAGGCCTTTCTTAGACTCAAATTTTTCTAAACTCTGAACTCTCCTTCTTCAGCCATGAAATTCCCTTTATAAACAAGGAAGCAACAAGCATCTAGATGAGTTATAATTTCCATTTCAGTTCATTTCAAAACCTAATATCAACTAATTCTTGAGAAACTCTCCAAGTTGTTTTATGCAATCATTCGAGAATTTGGGAAGACAAAAGACAAAGCACATGTATTGGGTACCATTAGTCATTGTCTCCACATCCATGTTGAACAAAAATATTATGTATCATATTAGCCACAGGACCTCTACATCAGCATGGAAGAGTACAAGAAAAAACCACACTCATATTGAGAAGAAAAACTCCATGGAAAGACCATGGTGTCATCAAAAACAAAAACAAGGCTCCTAACTGGCTAAATTAGCACACCAGTCTTTCCCATTGCACAAAACTAGCTAGTCTTAAATGAGCAAAAATTGACAAACTAAAAGACTTTGAATCAAAGCTATAGGGAAACACACCGAGAACAATAACGTTTGCTATTCAACTAAGGGTGAATTAGCACCCTCACACTTCTTCACTAACCCACACCTCACATTCACTATAGAATTGAAAGATGGTGAAAATGAACATCAAGCAATTTGCATTAAATAGACAATTTGGAGTGTGCAAAAATTAATGATTCAAGAACTTCTCGCATGAGTGAGTTGATAACTTAGCAGCTCAACTTTGAATCTAGGTTGTCGATCTTAAAGTATTTAAAACTTAATCCATGGTGACCATGAGCATTATTTTTTGGCCTTTAGCAACTTGCTCTGGTGGAAAACAACGATGCCACCTCAAATGCTGCCACATTTTCCCTTAATCTTGATTAGTCGTACACTATATGATAATTAGCATGCATCTCCAACTCAATCCATGCTCCTTCATTAATATTAGTGAAGTACATAGAAATAATGTTTTGAAGATAATAGTTCCTTATATACTTCATCACTCATTGTGGGCCTCACCCAAATTCTAGGGTGCAATCAGTGATGAGAGTATTACTTCAGTGAAGTTAATCCCACTAGATCATCTTGTTTTAAAGCCACATCAACGGTTCTCCATTCACCTCACTACTTTCTTTTTTTCTTTATACGATGTCCTTAGAATTCAACCACATTGCCTTTTCTAGCAATAGTCATTACCTATTGCTGATATAACTCATCCTTCATTGGCTCCATCAACAATGCAAGAATCCCTGCAATGAAATCTTAGCCATTGGATCAATGGCCCATCCTCGATTACATTCATTTTTTGATCGCCCATCGCTAATTTAAACTTCACACCTTGGATCCTATTAGTGACAAGAGATATCATGAAGAGGCTAGGTTAAGACACATACACCTACATGAAATTAAATGATACAAAAGACATTACACATAAGATCTATTTAGACTAGTGAAATAAACTTTTGAACAAATAACTCCATCGCTCATCACTATTTTAAAACTTAAGCTCTAGAATGAATCTGCAATGAGTGATAAAATACAAAAGCACCAAGCCATCACTCATCACTAATTCTCCTCATATAGTTTTTAAGAAATTAGCAATGAGAGATCCTCACAATGGCATTAAAACTTGTATCATATCGTTAATATAGAACTTAGCACTCAAAACTCATCCATGATACGCGGTGCATGAGAGATCCATCATATCACTCATCGTTGTTTGAAATTTACTATTTCATAATCATCCACAATGAGCAATGAAATGAAGAACATAAGATGAGAGGCCATCACTTATCACTATTACAATACTCAAGGCTCAAAATCCATTAGTGATAAGAAAACTATCAACGATACAAGGAGAAGCAAGGAGCATTAGTCATTGTGCATTGATATCGAGAGCTCCAGAAACTATTCACGATGAGAGAAAACAAAGAGATACTGCTCATTGCACATCGCTAATATAGAACTTACACTCTAGAAGTAATTTGTGATGAGCAATAAAGAGAGATTGTCGATGAGACTTAAGTGAAAAAATTTTGAGAACATGCTCATAAGTTGTTCTAACAACGGGGACCCTCTAGGATGACATGGGAATGGGCTGAAAATCCTCTAAGTCATAAAATGCAAAAGGATGTAAAGGCTAAAAGGGATCTTTACTTAGCCTTATAAAAATAAGAAAATTAGACCTAGGCCTGGGGGACTAGTGACCTAATGATTGTGAATGGCATAAGATGTTTTAATATGACTGGAAACAGGCAATAGGAAGTCAACAATAAAATACAATATTTCAAGCATTTAGAGCTAAGGGTTTCTTAAGGAAGGATTCCAAGCCAATACAATAACCCTTCAATAGTGATGACAAGAAAAACCCTAATCCCTTAGATACCAACCCAATATCTGACAAGATTTTGAGATGGAACATAGAATTTTGTAGGTTCCATTAGATCCCTCAGTTTAGACATTGTGTTTTTCCTTAGGATTAGGGGTTGCAAGAAAAAAAACCAATAGGTTCCATATTCTATTATCATCCTAATTTCTACCTAAAGGAAGGTATATTCAGTTTTATGACTTATTAGGGTGATTTCAGATCTCCCAAAGTAGGTCTTCATCATTGTTCATGTTGATTTAGGGATCCTATTCTAACATGCTTGAGTAGGGTTTATTTGCATTCTCAATTCTCCTAATCTTAGATACAATTATGGTTAGGATTTTTACACACTTTTTATGTTCCAAATATGTATTTTTTATCAAGGTTTAATTAAACCAAAATTGGGGTTTGACTGAGGAAAACCCCTATCCACCAACAATCAACAATCTTGTTTTGTCAAATTTTCATAGAACCAGATTCGAGGGCGAAGGTTCAAAGTTATAGGGAAGAAGTGAAAGTTTCAATTCCAAATTCCAAATTCAGAGTTTCCTAGAATAGGTCACTTGGACCCATTCACCCTAGGGTGAAAGAGTACCTATCAAGCTTATAGAAACAAATTTTTTTATATAGGTCCACAATATTTATCCCTTCCATATTTTCTATAAACTTTGTTCGTTCCTTTAGTTTTATGCTTAATATACTAAATCCAAGTGATATATTGCATTTTGGAGTTGATTTTCTATTTTTAGGTTTTCTCCCCAAAGTGTTGTTTGAATTAACCTACATCCTAAAAAAAAATTAAAAAATTAAAGATTCCTCCATAGAATTGATTCTCCTATGGGTAGTTAGTCAATTATTTGTAGGTATCTCATTTCCTAATAAAATTAGAGAAGTAGGACCCATTTTCCCTCTTTGGATCCACCTTTCCATTTTGGGAAACCCTCCTATTTTTCTATGTTTCACATAGTATATCCTTAGGGTGATCCCACAATAGTGGTTTACAAATTTTGGCCAAACTGGACACTAAAATAGTTTTTTTTAACTAAATCTTCACTTTCGGGCACCTAGAGTAGCTAAACTGTGAGGAATTTGAAGATGATGCAAACTAGAGTTTCATGAAATTTTTCCTATAGATTCTAAATATGTTTTTTTCAAAATTTTTGGAATCAAATTGCACTTATTTTTCCATCTCCCTTGAAAAAACTATTTTTTTCTTTAGAAAACAACATTTTTAAAAAGTGACACTCACCGTATAAAGCATAACATTTTTTTCATGAAGGATAAAATTCTAATTCTTTAAAATTTAGATTTTTAATTCTGATATCTAGTGCTTCCACTTGGTTAGATATTTTTTTATTGAATATATTTTGTTTAATCAAGTTTTGAAGTCAAACCAATTACAATTCAGACATAGCACAACCGTATAACGTGTAACTTGTTTTGTATATATCAAAATTCATTTTTTCTTTCTTTGTTGGATCAAGGACTTGAATATCTAGTGCAGTCATTTATTTTTATTTATTTTTGGATAACCTACTATGTTTCCACATGTGTAGAACAAAAAGCTTGATTTTAGGTGAAAAACCTACATTCACAAGAAATAAAAAATAATAATAATAATCAAATTAAATTTTATTAAGATTAAAAAAATTTGGAAGCTTATAATAAGGACTAGATACTTACAAAAAAATAAAATTTAAATTAATTCATTTAATCCCCCAAAAGGTAAATCAAAAGTGGTTTTTTATCAGCATTTTGATAGGTGTAAAGGAGACTTCGCTATAGGTATGGTTTAAAACTAGCGGGGTTCTATCCAAGGGGGCTTGGTCTAAGGTGGTTTGATGAAACCATCTTCAATTGGAATCCTTTAAATGGAACATTTCAAGGCTTAAATCATTATATTTTCTAAAAATATGTGATTTCAGCAAAAAATAGGATCTCCCAAAAATTGTAAACCACTATTGTGGCAGCACCGCTTAACTAGATTTTCTTTCCTCACCTTAGTGGGTGGTAGTTTCCAATGAAACTATTTAGGGAAATGGACCCTAAAAAGGGTTGTGTACCCACTTACACATATTTATAACCCATAGAAAAGGGGGCATATTTTACATTTGAGTAGAGAATTGATTATTGTGCATGTCAATTTTATTAGGTCATGATTGTAGTAAAGTAGGGTTATATCCAAAACTTAAGTGTAGATACACTTATTGTGAGAATTCAGCATTAGAAGGAAAAATTCAAACTACAAAGCCTATGCATGTACATAGGAAATTCCATTAGAGATGAGCCCCCAAGGCATAGGTTAGGACCTTAGGTCCCATCCTTCTAAGGTTTATTTTAGAATTACCATTTTCTCCTGATGATATGCACACTCTATCCCTCATCACAAATACAGTCACAAAATATCATCTAATTTTCTAGTTAAATTAGTGATCTGGTTTATCTTGATTATCATGTAACTAATCATCCATTGATCTTATGTGTGCATCTAGTCATCTAGACTCCTTATAGGTATATGTAATGGGAGCAAGGAAATTATGGTACAATAGAATGCAAGAGGAACTTGAGGAAGTAGGAGGTATTTCATGCTATTAATTAATGAAGCAATCATTTTCTATTTAAAATTTAATTATTGCTATCTTGAATCTGAACTAAACGATATTACCAATTGTTTCCTTAAATCAACGTCTTATGTTATTGTTAAAATAAATATTTACAAATTAGTCTAGTTGGTGTAGATTAGTTAGGTTGTGTTATGTTCATCATGTGTTTGAATTATGGAAATGATACCCTTTTTTGATGTGGCTCAATAGTTTCATTTACTTTAAGATTTAGATTTGGATGTTGATTGGATGCTTTACATGATCCAATTTTCTTTAAGATCCATTTTGACTTTATGTGTCCACTTTGAATTTTAGATTTATTAGCTCCAATGGATTGGATTTGATATTTTTATTTATAAAGAATATTTTTCTTTTGTTTGTCCCTTTTAGTGGATAGAATAATTAGGGAATCATTTTCTATTATGTGGATGGGTAAATTTTTGGAAGCAACCTTATGATAAGGACTATTCATAGCACCTATTTCAATGTTTACATTAGATATAATTTCCCTTGACATTATGGGGGTACCGCTAACATTACTAGATTTCATGATTTATGAATATCCAAGTCCTTGATATTTAGGATTATCAAAAAGCTATACTGGTTCTAAAATACCTTTTTCATGTATGCCTACACCTTTTCCTTTATACTGCATTCTTTGATAGATCTTATTTACAATAGGATATTTGTTGTTATAGTAACAAGATTCTAACTCTTATTTGTGTTGGTGGGAATCATCAATGGTTGTAATATTCTTACTAGTAAGAAGGATTTGGTTAAAAAATGTGAGCGATTTAAATTGATAGGATACTAGTGCATGATTGATATGTGAGATAGTTTCTTGATTGATATCTTCAACCTGATTTTGTGAAATATTAGATTTTGATTGTTCTTCAAAATATATTGATGTTTCAAAGTAAATGTGAAAGCCTTATGCATGGTCATCTTTTGAAATGTCACCATAAAGTCTTTTGGATTGCTCGTAGCTTGATCATTTGCAAATATTTCTAGAGTAGGAGATTTGTTATGGAGGAATATTGTTTATGTGTATAGTGGAAGTAAGTGTGTCATCTATAGAAGTAGAGGTGATTGAAATATGGATGGGGTCAAAATTAGTTTTCAAATCATGGTTGACATGTAATGGAATAATAGGATCTTGATCAAGGTGTGGCATAGAAAAAATGGCCCCTTGACATTTTCATGGTTTTTTAGGCCTTTCTTCATGATTCTTGGTCCATTTTTTTTATTTAATGTTGCAATGTGGCTTAAACATTCACATTAGGTCCTTAAAATTCAAATTATGGCATCTTGTGAAGATGTTGTGAAGTGTTGTACAACATTTATACACTTTTGTAGACTCTATTCATTACAATTTTCCTAAAAATCACCTTTTCATCACTTATCAATTCTTATTTTTAATTTTTGCAAAGTCTTGTAACAAGATTTCATGCTTTTCTAGGCTTAATTTCACTATTTACACCTTTCTTATGCTTTATTTGACCCCTTTATGCCATTACAAGGCTTAATTAAGTGTGTTTTTGAATGTAAACCCGACAAACAACATTAAATGAAAGATAATTCCCAACACCCACTTTCAATTCCAAGGTGGGACCCATTCACTATGGGTGGTGAATGAGTCCCTCTTGGCTCAAAATTCAAAATATTTCAAATATTCTTTCAGGCTTTTATTTAAAATCACCTTATGTCGGCCTGGGATGAGGTATCTTTAGGTTACTAAGGAACAAGTGTGTATAAATAAGTGTTTTTACATCCATTTTAACCCCCATTCATCAAGTTCACTAATTCACTCATTCATTCTAGCATTCAATCACTTTACATCATTCAATCAAGCATCAATCAAGTATCTTGGATGAACCATTGATATATCTTCATATTTCTTTAGAAAGGTTGGTGACTATAGGACATTTTCATTTTGTTTATTCATCTTTCCTTGTTTGTTTCATTCCATTTATTCATTAAGGGTTTGATTACCAAAGTGGGATTTGACCAAGGAAAATCCCTATAACCTAAACCTTAACCATTTTTCCACTTTTACATGTGTGTTTTCTGACTTGTGTATGTAGATTTATTAGGGAATTAGGTGTTGAAAGGTGGTCAACAAGTTAACAAAGTGTTTCAATTCAACTACTTCAGGTATTTCAATCTTGGAGACAACCTATAGTCCATTTTCTATAGATTTGACTTTGTCAACCCGACAAGAAGACAACCTCAGATCTAGTGCTATATAATTGGTCCCTAATTTCATATAATTTTGGGAGAGGATTGATTCACCATCAGTGGAAAATGGGTCCCACCTTAAGGTTGGAAAGTTAGATCTTTTCAGATTCTGGATCCCAACACTCAGAAACCTATTTTCAGAAGTTTTCATCAGAAGTAGGATTGATTTTCCATTAGTGGTGAATAAGTCCCACTAGTGGTTTTCAATGACCTTCGTCAACATTTAGGACACTCCAAATTCTTCATTCTTTGCCTAGGTGCACTCTAATTCAACCTTCTTTTTTGTTTTGCATTTGTTCATGTTTAGTTCATACTTGCATATCACATTATGTTTTCAAAAATTGCATACTTCTTAAGGTTTTTTATTCATAATAAGTCAATTACTTAGCTTAGTTTCATTTATATCATCTCATTTAGTCTTAATTACATCATACATTTCTTAATGTGAGTGAACCACATTGATTTTTTGTGAGGTTTATCTCTCTCATTTTAGGTGAAACATCCTAAAAGTGCAAGAGTAGCCTATAAGCCGCACGCCCAAAAATATATGGTTCAAAAGTATAGGATGTGATCTCATGATTTTAAAAAAATGATATTGATTACTTTCGAGGAATTCTACTTGATGCTTTGGATAGTGTTCTTGACATAGACTAGGTTTGGATAATGTGGTAGGAATTAAAGAATCTTGTGTAGTCTCAATATGTGGGGATGGTGGTAATTGAATTTTAATAGGAATCTCTAGAGTAGGTGATGGGATTGATGGGAAACATGATGGTACTTGGTATAAAATTTCATTCTTATGTATTGTTTATGCACCAAACAATGGTTCATCTATTGTGGATAGCCCTTGGGGAGATCTTGGTAGGTGTTATTAGTGAATGGTTCAATTGATGGGGATGATATGGATTGATGTTGTAAAGGTTTCTTGGATAAAGGAATAGGAGAAGAGATGTAGGTTTCTTGTGGGAATTCTTATTATAGACTCCATATCATGAAGTCATATGAGGTGGAAATGTTATGTCCATTTCTAGACATAGGTAATGTGTTTTGTTTTTCTTTAGGGAAAATGTCTTTATGCATGTATAATTTCTCATCATGTGAGCTACAAATATTGTCAATGTGATTAATATTGGATGGGTTAGGATTTTGGAGAGGAAGATATTGAGTTAACTTGATAGGTGATGGAAGTAATTATGGTTGTAGAGGGTTGGAATATGTAAGGTTAGCCACATGATGGGATTTCCTAACTTTGTTTTCATACTAGAGTTTACTAAGACCCTCTATTAGTAGTCCTTAGATATCATTCCAAAATGCATTTTTATGGAATGAACTTGTAGATTGGGATGGAGTAGATTGTAATGGTTTAGTGGATGATGGATTAGAATAAGATGTGGAGGCTATAATACTTTCCTAGTTTAGTGATGGGGGTGAAAATTTAGGATATTCATGGGAGATAGGGATTTGTGATATGGTTTGGTGTTGAGGAATGATTTGGATGGTATTGAATGGTTCTTGATATTGAGGATAGATGTGTGGATTATTAGGGCTTATGGTTTGTTGCTAAGAAGGTTAGAATGTTGGGGGTTGTTGGTATGGACGATAGATGGATGGATGACTAGGGATTGTTTCTTTTTTGTATTGGTGAAATGTGAGTTTTTTAATTTGACTATGAAAAATATCAAGGTAAAATAAAGACGTGGTTGTGGGTTTGGATTGAGATTAGAAATGGGATAGTTTCGATGGATAAATTGGTGCATAATGGATTGATTTTTTTTTTTTCATTTTTTTTTTGGAATTTTGACTTTTTGATGACTATTTTTTTCTATATTTGGATTGACCAAGTAAGATAAAATAGTAAAAAAAATGCATATAAGGTTGAATCTTAGGATATTTAGGAAAAATTCCATGTGTCTTCTTGAACAAGACCATGCTAATGGTATCACATGTTTTATTAATAAAGATAAATAATAGATACACAACCTATTTAGTGGTAAAATATGTTTATCAGTAGATATTAGACCTGCACAATAAAATACTAGGCACTTGAATGGATGAATAGAGTAATATAAATTCATGTACCACCTTAACACCTTTTACCTTGGAAAGAGAAGCTCCTTCTAGGGGTTTAATGTTGCTTCGATAAGTGTCAATGCATGGCAATTAAATTTATGTGGCAATGCTATCACATTGCACCAATATAAACTGATGGTCAATAAGGACTTTAGGCTTTGAAAATAATTAGTTCATAGTGGAGGTACCCTTGAGAATAGTAGAACATACTATAGTGCAAGAATGAAGTATCTAATCCCATGTCCAGAATCACCTAGGACCACTAAGGAACACTTTGCAAGGCACATGTGGATTAAGCTACAACTTTCACTCTTGACCTTTTATATAGCCAATTGGAGATACGTACTTGAGGTCAAGCCTTGAGGTGATGAAATCCTAAACCAAGCCTCCTACTAAAAATAAAAATAAAGTATTTATTTATTTCTCATGCACCCAAGATCACAAAAGTGCATAAGAGGAGAAGATACTATAAGTAGTGGCTTGTGTGACAAGATTGACTCTCATGCATGGAAGTGCACAAGACAAAGTATAGAGTTATTATATTTAGGGTACCCAAATATAAATGTGAGTTATACATGTCATTTAGAAATTAAAAATATAATTTTTATTTTTAATTTTAAAACTCAACTCAAAATATGATAGTTGTAGTTTCTTTTGAATGCACCAAACCGAAATATTCAAGTTGTGGTGAATTTTAATACACTAAAATGAAATGTTCAAGTTGTGGGTTCTTTTTAATGCACCTAATAAAATTTTATACCTCTCCCAAATTATTTCCACGTAGATAAAAATAGAACTTAGTAGAAGAAAACTAAAAGAAATAACTACTTAACAAAAAACAAAAGGAAAACATCAAACATTGTTTTTACCTTTTTGCAAATAAAGGCACAAATCTATAGAAAAAGGTGCGACTTTTCAGACCAAAACTCCACTCTACAATCAAAAGTGCGAGTATAAAAAAGTGCCACAAAATATTTTTTTAGTAAAAAATCATGCTTTTTACCTCTAGAATGCTATTTTGGACAAAAATATGAGATATAATGATCTGTATAGGATCTAGACTAGATTGCAAAATTGAATGCTTAATTTTTACAATGATTATTCCAATTTAATTAAATCAAAATTAACTTAAGGAAATAACAAAATGAAGGAATTAACAAACTGAGAGAAGGTGAGAGAAAAGAAGAGAAGTGCAAATAGTGTTTGATTACGGAGTTCGTCACAAATGTGACTACGTCTCCGAGTCCACTCCAATAGAGAGACTGATCTGATTAACTCCAAAAATCAATTACAAATGCACCACAACCATTCTTCAAGCACTTTGGCAGCGTAATGATGCTCTGATGTGCAAGAATGACTCAAAAAAAAAATCTCCTCAAGACCTCTATTCACTTGTCACCTCAGCTTCAATACTTCATCACCTCCAAATCACTTAACTCAACTCTCACCCTTACATCCCTTTTATACAAAAAAGATATCCCAATATGGTATAAAACCATATGATTTTACAATATTCTCCAAATCCCCTAAAAACAACTAAATCCCCCAATTTTACACAAAAATATCTTAAAATTCCCCCCTAATATTTATTTTAGCCCTTTTATTTATTCATTTCAGGCTTTTGTTACAATTTAAGGGGTTAATTTTAAATAAAAGTTGTTTGTTTAATTTAAAAGTATAGGAGTTTGTTTTATTTAAAAAAAAACATTTGGTTTTGATACTAAGTTAAATCAAACCGATGCCATCTAGCTAAATGACCTGTTCGATGGCTCGTTGGTGTTAACATATTTTGGGAACACAGCGGTTCCGGGTTCCACTCCCTGTCGTTGGTTCCCTTTTCACCATTTACAACAAAAGCCATAACAAAAATAACTTCCCGCCGGACCTAGTTAAGTTTGGATTCTTAGCCAAGTTGGTAGGAAGTTTTTGTGGTGAAGAAGAGGTGAAGGGTTCGAAACCCTCTAACAAACCCTTTTAACAAAAAAACAAACAAACAGACCCGCCAAACGAAGATACAGGCCATGTGGCATGCCGAGGAGGTGCCACGTGGCAAAACCTGATTTGACGACAGAGCTGATGTGGATGCTAACTAGGCCGACGATGTGTCGCTAACTGGACTGCCGACTCTGCGATGACGTGTCTGCTGACTTAGACAATGAAATGGTGTACGGATGCCACGTGTTGGACTCTGATTGGATTCAAATGACACGTGTCAGCGCATGATTCGTTGACTTCGCTAACGTCACCTACCACATCATCGTGCCACGTTGACATGCACGGACCGTACGGACTGCCACGTGTCAACTTTTGGTTGGTCTATTTCAGATTTCGTACCCCACTCTGACGTCAGCTATATGGATGATGACGTCATCACTGTACCTGCAAGTCCACCAAGTCAACCTGAAACTTTGACCAGCTGTATCTTGAGCATACGATGTCGGATATCGACGAAACAAATGTTGTCGGAATCATCTTGACGAGCTCTTTGTGATGATGCCAAATTTGACAACTTTTGACAACATCATTTTTTTCGCTTCCTGTACGCCCTCTGATCCCAGTTTGACCCAAGGTTTGACTGGCCATAACTTGCACAAACGGACTCCTTTTCGCTCCATTCGAGTTGCGTTGGAATCAAAACGCCAAGATCTTTCTGATGGTGCAGATTTTGAAGAGAAATGAGACACTTCAATTTTCACTAAAAATATCCACCGGATCATATAATATATAAAAATCCACGCCTTAGTGCCTCCAAATACAACTATGGTATTTATATTTCCCCAAGAAGCTCTTAAAATGTTTATTTTCAAATTTTATTAACATTACCTATAACTTGCAAGATATTAAATAGTAAAAGCTTGCAAACAACAAGGCTAGCTTGGTACTTCACATCAGGTTCACCATATTGACAATCAAAAAATTGGAATTAGTCATAAATTAGGTAATGAACTAACACAATAACCATAAAATTTAAAATAAATCCAAACACAATCTAAATTAACTAATGGGATCCATATGGAACCAATTAAAAATATGGGGGAATAGTAGATGAATGATGTATTCACACCTACTTTCTAAGAGGCTCCACTCAAGGACAATCCTAGAGATCTCAATGCAAAGGAGATTGAAATATAGAAATAAGATTATCCTATGAGTTAAATGATAGCTAATGAGGGTTTCACCACCAAGTCTAAACTTGGAAAAGACAATGAATTTGAAAACACAATGTGATATGCAAACAAATGCTAAATGACCTAACAAGATGAATAAAATGCAGTAAAAAGCTATGATACTTGAAGTGTGCATCTAGAAAACTTAAGAATACATAATGGAGGTCTAGATCACTAAAAAATTATGTTATTGATGTTGATTGGGACTCATTCACCTAGTTGGGTGAATTAGTCCAGTTTCCAGGAAAATGCACTAGAATAGGTTGTAGCCAAAAGGGTATCTAGATCTGCAAAAATAATGATCAAACCTCGATAGTGGGACTCATTTTCCAATAGTGGAAAATCAATCCACTTATTCTCTTCTAGAAATTATGAACTGGATTCTATACCTCTCAGTTTGCTCTACTCTTTTTGACTGTTTTTCAAATCCGAAATTGTAAAATGCCACCTATAGACCTTCTCCAAGGCTTAATGACAACTTTGACAACTTTGACGACTTGAAAAAATTTCTCTAACTTTTCTTCTTAGGAAATATGCAACCTAGCCATGAAAATCACACACAAGAAGAGGTAAAAATGTTGTGGGGGTTAGTGAATAGGTGTTTGACTTGGTCAAACCCCTTAGTGGTAATTAAACCTTGAAACAAAAGAAAATATAAAAAGAGAATGATGAATGAAAAAAAGCTAATATTGTAACTCACCAAACCCTTATAATTAAGGTGCTGCAAACATGTAAGTAATGGCTCCAATAGATGTAGACTTGGAATCTTTCTTGATCTTGATAGATCTTGAACATTTGTTAGCTCTAAAACAACATGATGCAAGTAATCTTTGACATGATGAATGGAACTTGAAGAATTCCCTTGAAAGCTTGATAATCTTCCCTTGAAATTCCTTGAATGCTCTTATGAATTCCCAAGTGCTCTTATGAACTCTTGAACACAAGAATCACTTGATTTATTCATTGGATGAAATGAGTGAAAGAACCTTGTATTTATACTTATACAAAAATTCCCAAAAATACAACACTACAAGCCAACATCATATCTAGGAGAATAAAATCCCACTAGAAATTTGATTTAAATTTTAATTTTGGTCACCCATGACTCATTCGCCGAAGGTGGCAAATGAGTCCCATTACACATAATGTATGGGACCAAAAATGAAAAGTGTCTAGAAATGTTTGAAACCTACATTATGGCCAAAAAGACCTAGGTGGGGCTCATTTTCCCAAGGTTGTGAATAAGTCCTAGACACTAAATCTAAGCCACACAATCTAGGAACACCTGAGTTATGATTGGTTACTAATTGGTGTTGGTATTATCCTAAAATAGATGCAATAAATAAGGCTTGTGGATGAAAAATAGGGCTAATTAAAGCATAAGAAAGCCAAATTATTAATGAAAATCCTAGATGAATGTGAAAGTGTATTACAACACTTTATAACACTCTAAATAAGGCAAGGTTAAAGTTGATTATGATTAAGATTATGTTTATTATGCTAGTTAATTGATAAAACCATAGAAAAGTGTGAAAGTGTGTTACAACACTTCACAACACTTTTACAAGGCACCACTAAATTCCATTAGTTCACAAGGACCCAAGACCTAATGTGAATGTGTTATCCACATTACAACACTAAATCAAGGCAACATTAATCCAAAGTCACAAGGAGGGCCCAAACAAATCAAAAATGGTAGAAGGGATACTTTTTCAATGACTCGATTTAGCCCCCACTTTAGTGACAGGATGAAAATGCTTCAAAATCACACTATAGTAAACAAAAATGCATTAAGAGGGGTTCTAATATACGAATTCTAGCAATACGATACAAAAAATTTCAAGAGGGGTGATCAAACTGCTAGGATCCAGATCCCAAAACAAGCTAATGCAAGTACCAAGGAATACACATGAAAATGATATAAAGAAAAAGAAAAATCCAAGCATACAGTGCCAAAGATGAAAAGAGAAAAACGATGAAATAAAAGAATCAGATCAAGCTTTGACTATTTTTCCATCTCAATGTAGATCAAATCTAGGTTGTTTGTCTAGAAAACATGTACTCACTTTGAGCTGACAAAACTCCTAGCTATCTATCGAGTGAGAAGTCCTAAAAGGTGAGAAACATACACTCATGGAGGGTATGCACTCACACACATGCAAATGGCTATGGGGAAGTCATCCCTTAGATTGGGATTCTCACTCAACCATACCAAAGTTATACCTCTTGATCTTCAATAAGGTTCCACAGAAAAATGATTTTTGAGCTTCATGAGACAAGAAAAAATTAGTATGCTTGGAGCTCATGAACAAAAAATATGGTACTGCATGCATGCAAGCTATGTTATGCAAGTTTTCCATATAGAAATAAATTCAACACACAAAATTTTTTCAAAGGAGTCTTGATTAGTTCATGAGAGGTCTTTAACTTAGGGAACATTGTGCCTAATGTCTCCAAGAGAGGACCAATCACAGAATAGAGAATTCACAACTTATGGGATGCAATGTGTTGCATCAAGACACTAAGAGGAATGAAGTATGATAAGAGAGATCATGCTCCTAGAGGAAATTACACCCAATGTTATCCACAAAGCGACAAATTCATCATATGAAGTAAGAAGGATGTATTAAGAACCAAAAAGGAAAATGCAAAAGAATAATGCCAATGTATGCCCCCAGTTTAAAGAAATTGTTAAACACCATACTATGAGAAATTACTTTAAAGTAAAAAATGAGAAATGCTAACACAAAAGAACAAGGCATGAGATCCAACTTGGAAAGCCCTATGCAAAGTCATATGTTTCTAAGTAAAATGACATCATGCAAGAAAAAATGAAGAAAAAGGGGTTTCCCCCAAAATGAAAATACCAAACGCACAAGGGACTTATGGATTTGGGGTCAGTATGTTCTTTGCTACATTCATTTTAGAGAGCTTGGAACTATCATCATTCCCCAAATACACATAGAACTAGAAGAATGACATAGAGTGAAAATAAAAAACAAACCTTTTGTGTCAACATGGTATAAACATGAATGTCTCATTGCCTTGCATCATCCCCAAAAGGAAAACACAAGACAAATGAAAATGAGAAACTAAAAAGGTAAAAAGGAAAAAAAAATCTGTTTGGGTCAACATGGAAGAGACATAGGGTGTCTCAACACCTTGTGTCATCCCCAAAAGGAAAACACGAGCCAAATGAAAAAGAGAAATAAAGAAAAAGGAAGAAAGGAAAAAGAAAATCATTTTGGATCAACATAGAAGAGACATAAGGTGTCTCAACCCCTTGCTTCATCTCCAAAAGGAAAACATAATCCAAATGAAAAAGAAAATCCTTTTGGGTCAACATGGAAGAGACATAGGGTGTCTCCATGACTTGTGTCATCCCCAAAAAGAAAACAAAAGAAAAAGATAAATATAAAAAGTGAAAGCGATGAACAACATAGTGAAGAATGAAGGTACAAATAGAGGAATGCCACAAAGATAGAGAGAAAATAAAATAGAATGTCATGAGGGATCACATCACACACATGCAATCACACAAAAGAAAATGAAAAAGAAATAAAGCAAAAGTCTAGTAATGAAAATGAAATTCAACCTATGAGTATGTCATCTTCCTCTCAATCTCAGTCTGTATAAGTGGAAGGTGGAAAATGTACCCAAGGGACAATGAAAAATGCATTACTAGGACAAGGCTATCAACTTCTTTCCCCCACTAAGTGTGAGACAAGGATGAGCGAAGGTAGTTATGGGAAAGGTCATGTAATAGTGAGAATAGAATATTCTACAACCATTACATGACAAGGGGTGAAATAGTATTAAGCTATGCAATCATGCGATGGAAAACATTGCCATCAATGAATTTTTTTTTAATACTAACTAGAATGCATGACATTCATTAGTACTGTGTTCAATAATTTGATGATAAGGGCAACATGGGACTTTTGATTTAGGATATAGAACTAATTTATTCATAGGTGGCAATATTATGAGTCCTTTGTTGAGAAGTGTAATGTAGTGAAATGCATACCCTTGTGTTTTCGCACTTGTTTGGGCCCACCTTGATTTATTTATGCTTCTTTATGGCTTAATTGGTCCTATTTTGCATCTACAAGCCCTATGAACTATATATTTTCCTAATTAATCTTGACATTATCCAATGTATAAATGATAATTTAATGATTTCATCATAGTGCCCCTAATTTTTGGGTCAACACTAAAATGCTACCTAGGTAGTCTTTGTCCCCTAAAGGTCTCGGGACCCTAATTTTGAGGCATCTTAATTGGGCCTCTTTTTGGTGTCTATGGCCCAAGTTTTAGGACTTCATACTAAGATGCCATAGATAACTATAAATACAAGGTTCATTCATTCATTCTTATCCAATTATTTCATGAGAGCAATCATCATAGCAAATTGAGTTCACAAATTGAGTTGAATGAGCATGAGTGAGTCCAATGTCATTAGGGTCATTTCCAAAAGCACAACTTGACACATCCAATAAGGAATCTAATGACATCCAAAGCTTGTTAAATCACACATCCATAATGCAAATTTCAGATTCTAAACTATGCAACAATGTAATTTTGATTTTAAGAAATGCAAACAATGAATGAATCTAAGCTAAATGAAATGAATTGAGTGAAACAAAAGGTCTACAAACTGAAATAGAGAGGTAACAACAAACAAACAAAAACTCAGAAACGAACTGTAAATGCAAGAAAATGTAGTAAAAAATATGCGAAGGGACTGATTTTCCCAAGGTGCCAAATGAGTCTAGGTACTAATTTTCTTATATTTTTTTAAATTGAATTTTATGCTTTCTATGTTTATGGTGAAAATTTGAGATGCAAATGAAAAATTTTACTAATTTTCAATGAAATTAGATGCAATAATGCAAGCTAAATGAGCTTTTCTATAATTCAAGAATTGAAACCCTGGGTATGTGTAGGATCATGATGGGCCAAAAAGTGGCAATATGATGGGGATGTGGTTGATGACTATCTTTTTACCCAAAATTGATGAAACGAAAAGGGTTTTTAAAGGATATTCTTAGCTTTCCACCAATATAAATTATGCTTTACTTTGAATTTAATAAGTAATTATTATTCATTTTCTATTCAAATTATGACTAAAGTCCTGATTGATAGGTTGATTGAAAAAGTTCTATAGCTTTCAAACGGTGTCACAATTTTTGAATCTAAAATATGTGTCACATTCTATAGTATTAAAAAAAGAAAAATTGAATTTCATGAAGTTTTGACCAAGTTAAGGTTGTCAGACATACGAGCTTTTATATTTTTAAAAAAGTTGTAATAAAAAAATTATAATTAATTATATACTTGGAAAAAAATTACAAAAAAAATGCATCACATCGGAGCATGAGCCCTCTACTTATATCTAAAATATTATAAAAAATATTATCTTTTTATTGTGGTTAGGGTGGTCAGAAAAACACCTACTTCTTATTTTTTCCCTGAAATTTAAGTACCACTGCATTGAAATTTCAAATTTTCACCAAATAGTTTTTTTTTTTAAATAGACCTAGTAGTTTAGAAACTACATTCAATTTGTTACAGATTCTATTCTTACATATTTTTGAAATAATATAGATAACTTATTCAAATTTTTAAGTCAAGTTGCCTAACTCTGATTTTTCTGAATTTTTTGCCACTTAAGGGCCTGTTTTTTCCATGATGATCTTGCACATACCCCCCTAGAATGTAAATTGACCAATGCACACCCTAATGCAATGTTAATGCAAGATAAATCTAGGATGTAAATGCACTCCAAATTAGAATAATGATGTCCTAAATACAGGTTCACCAAAATGGAACTAATTAAAAATATGGGAGAATATAGTAGATGAATGATGTATTCATACCCACATTCCAAGAGGCTCCACTCAAGGACAACCCTAGAGATCTCAATGCAAAGGAGATTCAAATATAGAAATAAGATTATCCAAGGGGTTGAATGATAGCTAATGAGGGGTTCACCACCAAGTGTAAACTTGGAAAAGATAATAAATTTGAAAACATAGTGTGTTATGCAAAGAAATGCTAAATGACCTAAGAAGATGAATAAAATGCAGTAAAAAGCTATGAGATTGGAAGTGTTCACCTGGAAAACTGAAGAAGACAGAATGAAGGTCTGGATCATTGAAAATTCTACTATCGATGTAGACTGGGACTCATTTGCCAAGCTGGGTAAATTAATCTAGTTTCTAGGAAAATACATTGGAACAAGTTTTAGCCAAAAGGATATCCAGATCTACAAAAAACTTGATTAGACTTGTACAATGGGACTCATTTTCCAATAGTGGCGAATTAGTCTACTTCTACTTTTATGGAAATTTTGAACTGGATTTTGTGCATCTTGGTATGCTCTACTCTTTTTGACTAGTTTCCAGATCTGAAATTACAAAATTCCACATGTGGACCTTCTCCAAGCTTCTCCAAGGCTTAATGACAACTTTGAAAAATTTGAGGACTTGACAAATTTTCTCCAACTTTTCTTCTTAGGAAATCTACAACCTATCCTTGCAAATGACACACAAGAAGAGGGAAAAATGTTGTGAGGATTAGTGAATAAGGGTTTTCCTTGGTCAAACCCCTTGTTGGTAATTAAACCTTGAAATGAAAGAAAATATGAAAAGAGAATGATGAATGAACAAAATATAATGTTGCAACTCACAAAACCCTTGCAATTAAGGTGCTGAAAACATGTAAGTAATGACTCCAGTAGATGTAGACCTAGAATCTTGCTTGAAATACAAACCCTACATCACAATTATTGGCTCTAAAACAACATGATGCAAGCAATCTTTGACATGATGAATGACACTCAAAGAATGCTCTTGAAAGCTTGTTAATCTTGCCTTGAATTCTCTTTATGAACTCTTGAATGCTAGGATCACTTGATTTCTTGTTAGGATGAAATGAGTGAAAGAAGCTTGTATTTATGTTCAATTATGCAAGAATTCTTGAAAATACAACACTACCAGCTGACATCAAATCTAGGAGAATAAAATCCAGCAAGAAATTTGATTAAATTTGAATTTTGGTCACATGAGAATCATTCACCCAAGGTGGAAAATGAGTCCCATTACACATAATGTATGGGACCAAAAATGAAAAGCATCTAAAAATGTGTGAAACCTAAATCAGGGCCAAAAAGACCTAGGGGGACTCATTCACCCAAGGTGGTGAATGACTCCCAAATAGTAAATCCTGACCACACAAGCTAGGAACACTTGAATTATGATTGGCTACTGATTGGTGTCAGGCCTATCCTCAAAAAGATGTAATAAATGAGGCTTGTGGATGAAAAATAGGGTTGATTAAAGCATAATAAAGCTCAATTATTAATGATAAGCCTAAAGGAATGTGAAATTTTGTTACAACACTTTATAACACTCCAAATAAGGCAAGGTTAAAGTTGATTATGATTAAGATTATATTTATTATGCTTAGTTAATTGATAAAACCCTAGAAAAGTGTGAAAGTGTGTTGCAACATTTCACAACACTTTTGCAAGGCACCATTAAATTTCATTAGTTCACAAGGGCCCAAGACCTAATGTTAATGTATTATCCATATTAAAACACTAAATCAAGGCAACATTAAGCCAAAGTCACAAGGAGGGCCCAAACAAGTCAGAAAAGTAGAAGGGTTACTTTTTTGGTGACTCTAACAATCAACACAATGAAATTAGAATTAATAAAGAAATAAAATTACCTTCATCATGTTAATGTGAGTTAATTCCTTTTTCTACTTTGATTTTCTTTTCTCTCAGTTTATTGTATGTACTTCCCTTCAAGATCAAATGTTTGAATGATATTAATGTATGTAAAATGATAAAGATTCATGGCTAGACATCAATGAGATGTGAGTGTTGCTTTTAGAGAATTGTTTGATTTGAATGAACGATTAGGAATAAGAGGTGGATGATCAAGATCAAAGGTCAAGAATCCTTGAGAGGAATTGATGAATGAGCTAACTAACTACAATTGGCTATAGGATTTTAGTTAACTATTTTCATGGAGAATTGATTGATTAGTGAAGCCTAGATTTGATTGCCTCATTAACTCTCATTAAGTAAGAGTGAACAATTTTGATTGGCTAGTGAACTAACATTGATTAGTCATTCGACTGGGAGAGAGTGGTCATTAAGAATGAGGGAATAATTCATGGGATAATAATTAGTTTAAATAATTAGTTATTTGAGGAAAATGAAAGTAAGGATTAAATAAATAAATAAAATGTTTATTTATTAAAAATGAATGGATAATGTTGAGATGAAATAGGGTAATTAAATAATTAATAATTATTTAATCTTAGAAGTGTGGATGTGATCAATTATATAATTAATATATTTATTTAATTTAGGAAGGTGTTGAATGTTAATCAAGTAATTAATAATTATTATTCAATTAAAATAGAAGAAGAATGATAATTAGTGACATAATTAAATAAATAAGATTTATCTAATTAATCAGGAAGAATAATGGTAATTAATATGTAAATATATCAAGTTTCAACAATCCATAATATTCTTTGCAATGATTTTTGGATTTGATTGTGTGCTAGTTTTTGGATAAAAATTCTCGCACAATCAAAGCTAGAAATCATTGCAAAGAATTAATATGTAGTTAAATAAATATTAGTCAAGAAGAATAATAGTAATTAGGAAATTTAAATAAATCAGATTTATTTAATTAGTCAAGAAGAATAATGGTAATTAGGACCTATTTAAATAAATAAGATATATTTAATTAATCAGGAAGAATAATGGTAATTAGGACATATTTAAATAACTAATATTTATTCAATTAGTTAGGAAGGATGAATAAAATAAATTAATTAAATAATGTAAAGTCACTTAATTAGTAGTCGAATATGATATTTGATAATAATTAGATAACAAAGTATTATTTAACCATTAAGGGAAGGATGGTAATTAGTATTAAAAATGCTAGTTTGATGGCTAGGACAATTTTAGTTATCTATAGTTGTATTTATAAAATCTTCTTCTATCCTTCTCTAAGATAGTGAGTCTCATCAAGTCCTTGTACCTTGCCATGGAATTGTGTTCTTCAATTTGCAAGTCCTTTGTATATTGTTGTAAGGATGTGTTTCTTAGTTTGTAAGTATTTTGGCAGTAAGCCTTGTTATAACTTTTGTAAGTAGTGAGCTTCATATATTGTGAGGTAACTCTCACCATAGTTTTTCCCTTCTATTTTCCACATAAATCTAGGGTCCTCTTGTGCATGTTTGTTCTTTACTTTATATTTCTTTATTGATCTAGTTAAAGTTTCAATTGTTGTATCTTTCATTGTTGTTGATTAGAATAAGTGTTGTTGATCTTGTTAAGGGATTGAATTTATTTACCTTTTTCTCATATATTTAAGATTTTTTGATCTAGTTAAAAGATTGAGGTTGTACTGGGCTAAATAGTTTAATTTTTTAGAAGACCAGTTCAACCCCTACCCTTTCTCTCAATCTTTGGGTGTGTTCAACATAATCTTTAGGAAGGGAATGGAAATAAGATCATAGAGAAGATAAAGGAAGAAAATTCCCAACTAAGAATAGCAGGTCACAGTAAAACTCCCCTAAGAAATCAAATGCCTAAGCCACACCAACCAATACAGTAACACCACCAAATAGATCAAAGAAAAAGCATTGGAGGAAACCTAGAGTACCTTCAATACCATAAAAGACTTTATCAAGAGCATTGAAAGCCAACCATACAGGTCACACAACCAATGGAGTGATAAGAAATAGGAAAACCACCCCATCGCCATCAAGATTTGTATCATCTTTACCTTCACCTTCAATTTTTTTTTAAAAAAAACACACTTCTTGGTTTGCTCCCCTCTCGCTATGCAAGATTAATCAAGTAATTATCACTATTATTTTATTTTTCATAAGAAATAAATAATTATCTAAATAAACTAGAACCTATCATTTTAATTTCATCAAAATTTTATCTAAGTGACACAATAATTTTTAATTACATATTCAAACATTTTATGCATAATTAATTTTTAAAAATTATTTATTATCATTAATGAATTATTGTCCCAAGATGACTTTCCAAATGCTAATGCCTTATAGGTGAATTTTTAATCAATTTACATGCAAAATAAATTTTTACTATTAGATACCAAAAAAAAATAGTTAAAAGTAAATTTTAATTACCCATCCATCCTCCAATAAACAATACCTACTAAATGACCTATTGAAAATTTAGATATTTCATAAAAATAAGATAGGTATGACAAGGAAAATGATTTAGGGCATACACTAACATTGGGCGAAAAGATTTAACCATATAAGTAATCTCACATTGAGAACACATATGAGGAACAATGCTTTGAACATCAATGTGAATATCAAAGTGAAGGGATTTATAAAATTATATAATAAATTTGAATGCTTGAATATAAAAAGAATCAAACAACTAGCCATAAGTGGATGTCATATTATGTTGCGGGAGATAAGATAAATACCTTGATGTATCTTAGTATGATGAAATTAGGAAGTAAACTGTATATCTTATGATATAATATTATTGCACGTAGGGAAATGAAATATAGTTATCAACATCCATATATTTATTAATGAACATAAAAATTAATGATTTATAAATAAAATTAGAAAAAGCGAGCAGTGTTGATAAAAAATCATAAATATTTTGTAGACCAAAAACAAGATAATATTGGTAGTGAAAGTGATTCAATAAAAAAAAAATCACCTGTGTGAGTTACTTTAATTATGTAAAACACTACTTTTTTAACTAAACCTTCTTGTGTATGGGTATGTGCAGGATCATGATGGGCCAAAAAGTGGCAATATAATGGGTATCTGGTTGACAATATTTTTTTTACCTAAAATTGATAAAATGAAAAGGGTTTTTAAAGGAGATTCTCATCTTTCCACTAATATAAATTATGCTTTACTTTGAATTTAATAATTAATTATTATTCATTTTCTATTCAAATTATGACTAAAGTCGTAATCGATAGACTGATTGAAAAACATCTATAGCTTTCAAATGGTATCACATTTTTTGAATCCAAAAAATCCATCACATTCTATGCTTTGCATACTATAGGATTAAAAAAAGAAAAAAATAATTTCATGGAGTTTTGACCAAGTTTAGGTGGTCAGACATACGAGTTTTTTATATTTTTTAAAATTTGTAATAAAAAATTCATAATTAATTATTTACTTGGAAAAAAATTACAAAAAAATATGTATCACATCGGGACATGAGTCCTCTACTTATATCTAAAATCTTATAAAAAAATATTATCATTTTATTGTGGTTAGGGTGGTTAGACAGACACCTACTTCTTATTTTTTCCCTGAAATTTAAGTACTATTGCATTGAAATTTCAAATTTTCACCAAATAGATTTCTTATTTTTTTAAACAAACCTAGTAGTTTAGAAACTAAATTCAATTTTCTATAGATTATATTCTTACATATTTTTCAAATAATATAGATAACTTATTCAAATCTTTAAGTCAAGTTGCCTAACTTTGATTTTTCTGATTTTTTTGCCACTTAAGGGCCTGTTTTTCCATGATGATCCTGCACATACCTGTACATAACTAAACTATAAATATGTATGGATTTCTTGACATCCTAAATTTTAAAATGAAAAATAGAAACTTTAATTAGAATAACTAAATAAATAGAAAAATCTAGATCCAAATTTTAAAATTCTGAAATTGGAAAATAAAGTAAAAAAATAAATGAATAAATATATAAAATGTAAGATTTTTATGCACTAATGAAACATTGAGAAATATGTTCACCAATATGGAATGGTAACATGGGGGTGTGATGCACCTATTTTCCCTAGTTCATTAGGAAAAAGAGATCTCCTAGGGAAAGATGGACTTTCAACCCTTAGGTGAGTCGACCTTGATGGAGATCTTGTTATTTTCCTTATGACTGAGGAAGGGGTAAATCAACCTAAAGTGCACTTTTGGGAGATGAATGAAGAGTTATAAATGAATGCAATTATGCAATGTAACACTTGAATAATCAATTTAAAACCTTAATCTAATAGAATCCATAAAGTTTCAGGAGATCTAAGAAGGTTATGAATTTATGCGCCTATCATCAAAAGTTTTTGTTGAGTGTCCTCCTGGCATAGATTCACCCTAGGGTGAATGGGTCTTACTTTAGGTGTTCAAAATCAGCTTAAAAAATCCTTTTCTCCTGGATATACTCTTTTGATTCCTGCAAGTTCCACAATAATTTTTTTTGAATTAAATTATGATAGTGAGTTTTCATGACTTGACGAAAATGTTCACAACTTCACAAATTTGACAACCTTCACAATTTTTCACTTTTGATCAATATTCAATCCTTCTTCAACCTAAGATCTAAAACACACACAAAATGGATTTATTTTTATTTTTATTTTTTTGTGAATTGGTGTTTTCATTGGTCAAACCCCATTTTGATAATTAAACCTTGAAATGGAATGAAATATGAATGGAAGGAATGATTAATAAACACCATCTTGTTGCAACTCGTCAAATCCTTGACTGACACCCTTGAAGGATTAAAATCTAACACATCTCTCCAATGTCTTGATATTGCATGAATGGATTGATTGGATGTTGATCTTGATGTTTGAAATTTGACTTGAATGCTTGAAACCTACATCATAATGAACACTAGCTCCAAAAAAATGCATGAATGAAGATAACTTTGAAATGATGCTTGAGATATTGAATTCTGCAACAAATTACTAAGAAATCCATTCTTGAACACCTTTGACAACAATATTTGCTCTTGTGAAATTTTCCTTCTTTATTCTAGCTTGCTTCTAGGATTTGAATTGATAAAAAGACCTTGTATTTATAGGTAATTTTCTAATTTCCCAAAAATTAAACATTACAAGTTGATATTTGAAAATTGAATTTAGATCATACAAAAGGCCACCAAAAGCATATTAAAATTTTAATTTAGCAATTAAAGTGGAACCATTCGCCTAAGGGTGAATGGGTCCTCACCTAAATTGCTAGGACCTATTTATTTTGGGGTGTTAAAAATGATAATTGCAATAATTAAATACTAACCCTTTAAAAAATTACAAATAATTATGCTTGTAGATGCATAATTGGGCCAATTAGAGGATTAATTAAGTCCAATTAATTAAGACACCCAAAAATATTATGAAAATGTAAAGGAATACATTTTTTGACACTTCATTTAGCCCCCACTTTAGTGAGAGGATGAGTCTCATGCTCAAAATCACACTAAAGTAGTCAAACAAGCATCAAGAGAGGTCTAATTGTACAATTGTTGGAAAGGTAAGAAAAAAAAGGTAAATTAGGATGATCAAGAACCCAAGATCTAAGATCTCACAAAAAACTAGCAAAGGAACAAAGAGACACATGCCTATGTTAAATATGTAGCAACAAGACCAAATACACAAGCATACAATGTCAAAATTAAAGAAGAGAAAGAGAGTGAGGGGTAGATAAAGCCTCAAATATTTGTACAATAAGTATGGATTAAGCCTTAGTTGTTTGGCCAAGAATTTTCATAAGTGGAAACTCATTATCTACTATGCAAACAAAATGTACTCAAAAGGGCTAGTGAAATCCATTGTCCACTATGTGAGCTCCAAAGAGTGGCTAATATGAAGCCATGTGAGGTCTACAGGCTCCAATTTTACTAACCATACCAAATTTATACCTCTTGATAACTTTGATAAGGTGTCAATTTAATGGTCACAAGGCTAGAAAGTTGCATTATGCTAAGCACTCATGGAAATGGGTCAACTGGAAAGCGAGTTGTGTTATTCTTGGTGGATATTAAAAACATAAAAGCTCCACTGGAAAGTAAGTTAGGTTATGCTTGGTGGCCTTGATACATGTAATAGGATATTCAAAGGTTTTTTTCTTAGTTCATGAAAGGTCTCACCTTAGGGAACGTCGTGCTTATTGTATCCAAGAGAAAACTATTTGAGGATAAAAGATTTGTAACTTAGGAAGTGTAGGGTAGCATCACCACTAATGGGATTCTCATATGCCAATAAAGGTCACGCTCTTGAGGAACATTAAACTCAATGTCACCACCAAGAAGATACATCAGATGAAGTAAGTATATCACACTTTGTAGAGAACAATGCGCAGGGACACATATGGCCCCACCTTAAAGAAATTTCTAACCACCATGTTGTGAGAAATTACTTTAAAGTAGAACATGATAAATACCAATACATGAGAGATTTATTCAGAAATTCCTATGCAATCATATGTTTCCAAAATAGAGCTACATCATGAAAGGAGAGTTCCCTCGATATACAATCCTAAGATAACACATAAGGGATCCACAGATCTAGGGTCAAAGTTTTTCATTATTGCAATGATATAATTGAGCTCAGAACTATCATCATTCCTCAGATGACTCATGGAAAAATAAGCACAAAGAAATAATGAAATATAAAGAGAGCAAAAATAGCTTTTCGGTGAACATGGAAGAGACCTAAATGTCTCAAGGCCTCACATCACCCACAAAAGGAAAGCACAAGATAAGATATAGTGGTTATGACATAAAAAAATGTAGATAGAAATAGAAGATTGTCATGACAGATTAACTTCCTTTGGATCCTTGCACCAATGAAGTGACAAGCGTCATCCAAAGTAGGATCACAAATATATAGACACACCAAGCAGCATTGTACGGGGGATCACATTACGCATATGCAATCACAAAGAACATTAAGAAAAATACAATACTATTATGGAACATGCGATTCAACTTATAGCAGGCCACCTACATCCTAATCTTTTTCATCATATGTGAAAGGAAGATAACTAGCTAAATGGACAATGACAAGTGTTGTATTAGGAGCATCACGTAGTTCAACATGTGGCGAGTTAGTCTTGTTAGGAGGATTATCATGGTTGTTATCATCTTAGATCATGGAAGATCAAAGCAATAAATTTGACTCATTATATAGTTCCTCATAAATCTTAGCAATCTCATCATCATCATCCAAGTTAATCACAACAAGAGGCCTAATGACAATGTCTATATAAGTTTCTTGTTGTTTTTGTTGTGGTGAAGGTGGAGAATCATCATGCTTTGTTTCAATTGGTTTTTGATCTCCATTTTCTATTTTATTCTCTTCTTTTAATCTATGAGAAATAACACAAAATCTATGCCTATTTTCTTTAGCATTTACATTTTTGTATGATTTTCAAGTTATGATTGTGTAGGAGAAGGTTTATGAAACATAGGTTCTTTTTCCTCCCACAAGGGTAGAATGAAAGGAACCATGTGTTGAAACTAGATGGATCTTGTTGGCATTAGATTTCCATTGATGTCAACTCATGGTACACAATGTTTGTATGTAGCTACAAGAACATATATAGATAGAGAAGAAAGGTGTGAGAAGAGTTTAGACGACTCTGTAAAAACAGAGTATGCATTTTCTGAGTGTAGAAAGTTTCATTTTTCCAAAGTGTGTGTATACATGTGAAATTTTTTTTAGGATACTTATTGTTTATATGCACAAGATATTACAGAGTGTGTTGTGATATTGGAAAATAATAGAAATTGGGAAATCAAGAATATTTGTAGAGGTTGTGAAAGATTGAAGACCAAAGGTTATTTGAGGACAACAAATTCATCAAAGTCTTTCAAGTGCAAAAATTTATGAGTTACCAAATTTCATTTGTAACATTATACTAAAATTGTTATAATAAATCTCTTGTTGTTAACACATCTGAGTGGGTGCTCAGATTAGGGGTAGGAGCTCCTTTGAGTTGGTTCTCATAAACTAGGAATTAGTGTTACTTTGGGTTGTTTCCCATACATTGCAATAGAAATCATTTTTCATTGTGAGGCTAGATTGGAGCAGTAGCCTTCAACAACTATTCTCACTGAGGGTTTTTCCCATCTTGTGTTTTTCCTTGTACACCTTGTGTTGTGGGATGCATTTTGTGTGATTGGATTAGATACCTTTCTTATGCTCTTAGTTTATGCTTTTTTCATTTGCTATCATATTGCATAGGAAGTTAAAATTTGTAGTTCACTAATTCACCCCCTCTCCTAGTGGTCTCTGTGCTCCTTCAATTGGTATCAGAGCATTAGGTTTCCTATTAGAAAGCTTTCTCCAACTTGGGTAGATCCTGATTTGTGAACACAATGTCTAAGCATGAATCCTCTCTATGAAAGTACCTATGTTTTATGGCACTAACTATGCCTTTTGGATTAGAAGAATGGAAACCTACTTGTCCTCCTTAGGTTTTGATGTATGGTTGATGGTAAAAAATGGTTAGAATGTTCCCCAAACACCTCCAACTGATCCTAATGCTAAAAAGGAAAATGAGTTCAATGTCGAGGCCAAGCATGCTATTCTTAGTGGATTGTCTGATATTGAGTTTTCCAAAGTTATGCACTGCAAATCTATAAAACAAATGTGGGATAAACTACAAAAGATTTATGAAGGTGATAGAATGTGAAGGAAGCTAAGTTAAAAAATATTAGAGCTCTTTTTGAAGGACTAAAGATGAGAGAAGATGAAAAGATTGATGATTACTTACTAAGAGTAGATGAGATTGTTAATGTGCTAAGATGATTTGGAGAAGAAATTGAAGATAATGTAATTGTTAAGAAAGTTCTAAGGTCATTAACAAAAAAATATGACACTAAAGTCTTTTCAATAGAAGAAGCTAGAGACATGAAGACTTTATCTATGGATGAATTATTTGGTTCATTATCAACCTATGAAATGAGGACTGTGAGTGTTGAACCTTCTAAGAGAGAACTTTCCTTCAACTTGGCAAAGAAAGGAAAATAAGCAACTACAAATGTTGGTCAAGAAGATCCTGAAAATGCTGAAGCAAATATTTTCAAGAAACTGAAGAAAGGATCAGGAAAGTACAAGGACAAGCTACCCTTTAAGTGTTTTAATTGTGGCAAGACTAGACATTTTTCTGCTAAGTATCTTTATGAGAAGAAAGAAGAAAATGTTGAAGAAACTAAAAATTTTAGACCTAAGAAGTTCTACAAATCCAAGAAGAAAAACTATCAGCTCGGAAGAGAAGTCTTCTCACTGTTGAAAGTGAGATATCAGATGATGAAAGTGATTCAGCTAAAGACACTAATGAAGATGAGAAATAGGTTAATCTCTTCATGGATAAAGAAGTTCTAATGAAAAGAGGACTTCAAAGATTGAAAATAATACTCAATCTGAAAATACAAAAATAATTGATAGTGATGAGGAAGATAAAGTTGATGTTGAGGTTAATCTTGAAGGAGAGTTGATTTGTGCTCTCGATGAATTAGAAAATTTGAAGAAAGAGCATACCAAATTAAAGAAAAATGCCTCAAAAGATCAAGACCAATTAGAAAAGAGTGTTATCACTCTAATGACATAGTTGGAAGAAGCACAAAGAATAAGTGAAATTTTGAAGTCATAAGTGGAGTGTAATGCCCCCCACGTGACGGTTGTTTTGGACTTGCGTATGAGTTTCTATGTGTGATTCATTAATTCCTGTGTTATTTGATTGTGTGGAAAATATAATATGCCAGTAATTATGTTTAAATAATAAATTTAAGTCATAAGTGATTTGCAAAGTTATTTAAAACATGATTAGAAATTAAAGTAATAATCAATTAAATTAAATAATTTAGTTTTATAAAATAATAAGTAAAGAGTTATTAATAAATAAATAAACTAATTGTTTTATCAAAAGTATTCTTTAATGATATTTGATAATAATCAATAATTTATTAGTTGTTCAAAGATAAATTAGATTCTAATCGAAAATAGAAAAGAATCGTTCATTGCTAAATAAATAAATAAATATTATTATTAAAGCATCATGATAAGATTTTGGGAAGAGTAAAAGGCAAGAGAAGCTGGAAAAGATGATATACGCTTTATCTTCCTCTGTCTCATCACCTTCCAGTAGAGTTTTCAATCTTTGAAACTCAAAAATTAGAATTCAAGAGTCACTCTGGGGGGAATTCTATTCTACCCGAGATTGGGAGTAAGGGCGAAGAACACAATTTTCAGACATCACAGTCTACAACAATTTGAGAAGCGACATTTCCAACCAATATGGAGAAAAATAATGTTTCTTCTGAGAAATTCTATTCTCGGTACAACGTTTCTTACCCAAATTTGCTAATAAATAAGTAATGCATATAGTATATGTAATTCCATGATTAATTTTGCTGGAATTTTTCTGCATATTTCAATAAACGCTTTTAGAGTTTAATCTGCAATCTTAGTCTTCTGTGAAATTACATCTACTTGAGGCGTTATGTCAAATAGTTTGCATGCCTTGTCTATGCCTTCATAGATTGCACTCTTTCTTTTCCTGCTTTATGATTGGGTCCTCACATCTGTGGTTTTCTTATTTCAATGTTGAATGGACTTGATCTCCAGTTATCATATATGGCTTATGATTTGTTCAGTTTGATTATTATATATCAAATTCCAATCGGTATTATGTTGGAGTTCACTGTTTTACTCCAGACTTGATTTTGATTCATATACTATGGTTGATAGATCGCTGCAATTACATTTAGTCTGAAGTTTGATGCATAATCATGGTTTGTTATCCACCTTACTCTCATGCATCTTATTCTTTTGCTGGTGGTGTCAATTTCTTTTAACCTAATTTAGTTCTTCACCTCTTAACTTGTCTTTTCATGATATCTCTGTCTTGCACTCCATATTATGGAATCCATCGAATGAACTTAGGCTTCCAGGAAACCATCTGCCAACCAAGACATTTTACCTCTCCTCTGGACTATTGATTGATTTGTATCTATCAAGGCATCCATTGAATGAACCTATGCCATTCCGGACTGGAATGACCAAGCTCTGTGTGTATACTTTAGGCCTTTTGAGATAGAAATGCTTTAGCCCTATCGGCTAATAACCTCTTTGATTTCATTGTTAACCTATCGCAGCAACTCACTTGAACATGTTAGGGTGTATAGATTTAAATAACTCTCTAATCTTTTTTTTTAAATCCCAAATGTTATCCGCAAGACTGTGGCTTCTCATGTTTTTTGTGACCGTAACCATCTCAAACGGGGAGGAAGCTTGGTTCGTGTGTCTTCTCTGATACCGTCATTGAGTAGATTGTTCAAGTGAAGAAATTGAGGACCAATGAGCAGATTATTTAATTCTCTTGGTCTACGCAACGTTTCAAGCCTTTTCCAATTACCTCCGTTCAGTTGAAGCTGAGAGAAATTGATGTTATTGGATACAGTGTTTAGATGAGCTCCTTCGCATAGTCTAGTAATCTAAATTTATATAATCTCCCTGATACCCTTGGCAACCCGTCATTGCTTCAGCATTTAGAGTTGAGACATTATACAGAATTAAATAATCTCCCTGAAATCATTGGCAGCCCGTCACAACTGCAAATTTTAGACTTACCAAAGTTTTAGAAAATTAAATAAGCTCTCTAATTTCATTTTAGCCTATCTCAACCATGCACTTTTGAAAACATAATAGGAAGTTTTAATCTCTCTGATTCCTTTGTCAATCTATCGCAGCAGATGCATTTGTTTTTAAGTTGTAATTTTCACATGCTTGTGTATTTATGTAATGTTAGTTTTTAAGTCATTTACTTTGAAGGAGAATTAGTTATTAAGCGAATAAATTGGTCTTAGTTGAAAGAAAAAGTTGTCTATATTTGATTATTAGATAATATTATTTTTTGAGGAAAATTTACTTATCTATCATTCATTAATAAAAGGTTCTGATCTTAATAAATCAATATAAATGTGGGGCTAAAACTAGGTAATAGGGAAATAAGGTTATATGTCCTTTCAGATGTAGGTATGTGGATATAGGTAGATCAATGAGTCTCTCTCCTTTTCATTATATGAAGTTTTATCTTAGGTACGCTTATCTTTATGTTATGGTGTTTTTTAGTTAGGAATGATACCTCTATTAGGATGGAATAAATGAGTTTAACTTAAGTGATATAAATGGGGGGGATCAGTGCTATCATCCTCATCTCTTTGATCTTAGACTAAGGTTGTGGTCGTATCAGGGTAGAAGTGTTAATTGATCTTTATGTAGATATTTGTGATAATTGTGGGGTAGGGGTAATAAAGTTATAGGTGATATTTTATCAAGTTAATTTAGTGCCATTAGTTTAAAGTATGTTCCATATAATAACATCTTCGTATTCTAATCTTGTGTCATGGAAGTTTATTTCTATTAAGTCAATATTTTGAATAATTGTGTTGTAGAGAACATGAAATGGGATCTATTTCTCTTAGTCCTTAGTGAAACATATATGGTGACTTACAATTGTTGGATTATGGAAGAAGTATGTATTGGAATTTCTTTTGTTGTATGAACTATATCTTGTTAAGCAAATAGATAAATTGTATTTGAAGTTGATGTTCTTTAGTGAATTAGCATTGAATGTATATGTATGTTTACGGGTTAATTTGATGTTTCCAATTGGATGTGTCCTCCTTTATGTTTGCTTGGTTTTCAAAAATGATTTTTATTCCATTGGGTTTGTGTGGATTTATGAGTGATTTGATGGACCCTTTCATTATGAATTTTCTTGAGTTGCGTGAGTTGGGAATCCTCTTTAATTTAAATTGTATTGTTATTGGTTTAACCTTGCGTGGTGAAATCTTGGTTTTTTTGGAGTTGTGGGGGTCTTATTAATTGATTTTGTGATAGAATTGATTGGATACTTATGCGATGCTTGGTTGTGATAAGTTTATGCTTCTTATGGAATGCGGTCTTCCCACTTTTATTATTTTGGTGAAACATTAAATTATATTGTTGTCATGTTTGTTGATTTTATCAAAGGTCATTTGTTTACCAACTATATAGGTATCTTGTAAGGAGAAAATTGAGGTCTCCCATGGAATACCTAATTGGTGGCTTGTGGTTTTATTAAGTGATTTTGTTGAATTCAAGGTTGATTTTCTTTTGTGTTTCCCTATTTGAGGTGACACCATTGTTGAGTTGTGGATGGGTCTTGATGAATCTTCTTTTTTATGGCTTTTTTGAGTTAATCTCATATTTGAAGGAAATTTTGTCCTTGTATTGGAATTATTGGGGAAAAACTTGTGTTGCTTCATTTTACCCTTGTTTGTGGGTTTTCATTCTTTTGGCTTCCAGAGGCTTGAGTTGATTGTCAGTTGATGTTCTCTCTTTATGTGCCCTTGATGTGGCAAGTGTTTTGGTTTCATTATTTTAATAGGGTTGTACGGAACTTTGTAAGACTCTGATGTGGTACTTGTTAGTGAGATGGGTAATGCCTCGCATGCCTTTATGTTGTGATTCTTTGTTCAAATTATGATGGTACAACCCTTGATTTTTATGTTGTGGGCTCTCTAGGGAGAGTGGCTCCTCGTGGGGGCTGGTGCCCCGCGTAAGGGGAAGAGCATAGGAGAACCCACGAGTGAGTTGGTAATCAAGTGAAAACCTAATAATTAACTTAGGAGGGTGGGTAGTAATATCATTGCAAGATTTAAAAAATGGATGCCTCATCTTCATTAGTGCTTCTGCAGACTAATGGAAGGCTGAGAAGCCATGGTTGGCAAGGTCATAACCTCGTCCTCATGATAGGTTATCGGCTCCACATGAGCTACCCTATGGTGCCAGCGCCTCAAGTAGGAGGAAGGGCCAGAAGATCCATAGATGGGGGCCGGCGCCTCAGTTTGGAGGAAGGGCCAGGAGAACCCATGTAGGCTATGCGATGACACTCTTACCTAGTTGCCCATTTGTTTTACTTTATTGTGTTCCTCTGGAAGTAGGTTATGGGAGTTGGTTTAGATTGTTGTTTTAAATTGATTTAAATTTAATTATGATTATTGTTTTAATCCATCTTTAGTATGTTTTGTGGTCTTGTATGATCTCATTTATATTTGATTTACAATCTTATATCTTATGATACTGTGATATGATGTTATTATATTGTTTAATTGTAATTTGAATTGTAAGTGTTTCTTGATCATTCTTTGGTTATTTGTTTATTGGTCATTGCTTTGATTTATGTGTTGGGATTTGTGACTTTAAGTTATTATATTGACCCTTGTAATCCTTGAGTTTTATGATACTTTTGTATGTCGTTGAGTCCTGTGGTTCCGTGTTTGGATGTCTTTGGTTGAGGACTCTTTCTTGTTAGCTCCTAGCATGGGGGGTGGGTCTTTAGACTCACATGGTTGGGTGGAATGTGCTAAGCACCCCATTGGGTCCCCAGTCGAGGATCGAGAGGTGCAGATTGGTGCGGTTGCAGTGACTCCAGAGTTGTACTTGTTTTGGAGCCAGTTTTGATGCTTTGTATTCATCTATTTTGTATCTTGGTATCTTGTGTAAGGTTTCCGTTCATGGTTTGGAAATACTTTTGTATCATTGTACTCGTTAAACATTGTACTGTAATGTAATGTTAAACTCAATGTGGTTATTGGCCATGGCAGTTATTATTGTGTTGAGTTAATTATGTATATGTTGTATTTTCTCAGATGGTTTCTTATCAATGATTTATCATGTATGTGTTCTATTTGTTAATGTTTATTTTGTTATGGATTATATCTTTGGATTTTATTCTTTATTGTTATTGTGTGGATCTCAGTCTCGTAATGACTCCTCGTGTAACCCAAGGGATGTCTGTGTTAGTAAATCTGTTTAAATGAAATTCATGTCATGACTTAATGTGTATTGCATGTATGTTATGTTTAGTTAATTTTTTTTAAAAAAAAATTGTGTCGTAATTATTATGTAATTGTCCTTTGGGGTTCGCACGGTGGGGCGTTACAACATTGGTATCAGAGCCTAGGTTCATACACTGGGCACTATGTGTGCTCACTATGTAACCTTGCGCTTAGACCCGTGAGTCTTGAGTTTCACTTTTCTTTTGTCATTGTTGTGAACTTGAATTTCTTCTGTTAGATGGTGTTGGGTCGATGGTGTAGGAAATTGATGGGAAAGGATAGGACCCGCGGTGTAGTGCGCAATGCACCGATATCCTTCCTATCGGGGATGCTCTATGGACCCTTGAGTTTTAGTGTGATGTGTTTCTTGGTGATGTGTTTTGTGTGTGATTATGTCAAGTGTGCGTAGAATTTGCGATTTTGTTGTCTTGGGGCGATGAATTATGTTTCTTGAATCTGTGAAGGTGTAAAATTTTACCCTTTTTATTGAAATTAATGTGAATTTTGGTGTTGAATTATGGTTAAAGTGGAGTTCTTTGTGTGAAAATTATGAGTTTTAACGAAAATGTGAGGTTTTGTGGATAATTATTTTATGATTTTAGCAGAATATAGTATCTTTAGGCAAAGATGCAACTTGAATTATTGGTACTAATGTGCAATGCTCTATGGTAGCTTTTGATTTATAGGAAGTGGGCTTCAGAAAGCATAGTGACGAAGGTAATGTAATTGTAATATGCAGGTATAGATACTTATAATGTCAAGTAGTAATTCATTTTAGTGGATGAATTAGGTTTATGGTTAGTATCCTTATATGAATATTTCCTAATTAATTAGAAGAAAACTGTTTACGAGTTACTAGAATTGTTTTGATTACTACGTGTGTGGTTTGGTGGGAGGGACAGTGTAGTATCACTCGCTTGTGAGCGCCCTACTATGCTGGGAGTTCCTCTCACGAAGTAATTGTGATATATATATGTATTGTGCACAATGTTTGTTTGCATGCAGGATTGCAGGAACTAAGTCTCGATTCCACCTGCATTGTCAGGACAAGGCGAGCATCATAAACACCCAATGGGATTGATGTGGAAAATAGGGGCTCACAAGAAAGTTTTCCCAACCTAGTTCGTCATCTATTTTAGTGTTTGACAAATTGGTCAGGTTGCAACCCCGTCACCACTTTCGTTTTGGTATCGTTTCCTTATTTTTGGGTTGTTTAATTTTCATTGCTTACTTGATGACATTTAATTGATGTTTTAATTTATGGTGTTGATGTGCTTATGATCATTGATAATGTTGCGTTATCGTTTTTGTGCTTGGGATCGACTTCCAGGAGTAAGTCGATGTCTAAGGGGGGGAGGATGTAACGCCCCCCACATGACGGTTGTTTTGGACTTGTGTGTGAGTTTCTGTGTGTGCTTCATTAATTCTTGTGTTATTTGATTGTGTGGAAAATATAATATGCCAGTAATCATGTTTAAATAATAAATTTAAATCATAAGTGATTTGCAAAGTTATTTAAAACATGATTAGAAATTAAAGTAATAATCAATTAAATTAAATAATTTAGTTTTATAAAATAATAAGTAAAGAATTATTAATAAATAAATAAACTAATTGTTTTATCAAAAGTATTCTTTAATGATATTCGATAATAATCAATAATTTATTAGTTGTTCAAAGATAAATTAGATTCTAATCGAAAATAGAAAAGAATCATTCATTGCTAAATAAATAAATAAATATTATTATTAAAGCATCGTGATAAGATTTTGGGAAGAGTAAAAGGCAAGAGAAGCTGGAAAAGATGATATACGCTTTATCTACCTTTGTCTCATCACCTTCTAGCAGAGTTTTCAATCTTTGAAACTCATAAATTAGAATTCAAGAGTCACTCTGGGGGGAATTCTATTCTACCCGAGATTGGGAGTAAGGGCAAAGAACACAATTTTCAGACATCACAGTCTACAACAATTTGAGAAGCGACATTTCCAACCAATATGGAGAAAAATAATATTTCTTCTGAGCAATTCTATTATTGGTAGAATGTTTCTTACCCAAATCTGCTAATAAATAAGTAATGCATATAGTATATGTAATTCCATGATTCATTTTGCTGGAATTTTTCTGCATATTTCAATAAACGCTTTTAGAGTTTAATCTGCAATCTTAGTCTTCTGTGAAATTACATCTACTTGAGGCGTTATGTCAAATAGTTTGCATGCCTTGTCTATGCCTTCATAGATTGCACTCTTTCTTTTCCTGCGTTATGATTGCATCCTCACATCTATGGTTTTCTTATTTCAATGTTGAATGGACTTGATCTCCAGTTATCATATATGGCTTATGATTTGTTCAGTTTGATTATTATATATCAAATTCCAATCGGTATTATGTTGGAGTTCACTATTTTACTACAGACTTGATTTTGATTCATATACTATGGTTGATAGATCGCTGCAATTACATTTAGTCTGAGGTTCGATGCATAATCATGGTTTGTTATCCACCTTACTCTCATGCATCTTATTCTTTTGCTGGTGGTGTCAATTTCTTTTAACCTAATTTAGTTCTTCACCTCTTAACTTGTCTTTTCACGATATCTCTGTCTTGCACTCCATATTATGGAATCCATCGAATGAACTTAGGCTTCCAGGAAACCATCTGCCAACCGAGACATTCTACCTCTCCTCTAGACTATTGATTGATCTGTATCTATCAAGGCGTCCATTGAATGAACCTATGCCATTCCGAACTGGAATGACCAAGCTCTGTGTGTATACTTCAGGCCTTTTGAGATAGAAATGCTTTAGCCCTATCGGCTAATAACCTCTTTGATTTCATTGTTAACCTATCGCAGCAACTCACTTGAACATGTTAGGGTGTATAGATTTAAATAACTCTCTAATCCTTTTTTTTAAATCCCAAATGTTATCCGCAAGACTATGGCTTCTCACGTTTTTTGCAACTGTAACCATCTCAAACATGGAGGAAGCTTGGTTCGTGTGTCTTCTCTGATGCCATCATTGAGCAAATTTTTCAAGTGAAGAAAATGAGGACCAATGAGCAGATTATTTAATTCTCTTGGTCTGCGCAATGTTTCAAGCCTTTGCCAATTACCTCCGTTCAGTCAAAGTTGAGAGAAATTGATGTTATTGGATACAGTGTTTAGATGAGCTCCTTTGCATAGTCTGGTAATCTAAATTTATATAATCTCCCTGGTACCCTTGGCAACCCGTCACTGCTTCAGCATTTAGAGTTCAGACATTATACAGAATTAAATAATCTCCCTGAAATCATTGGCAGCCCGTCACAGCTGCAAATTTTAGACTTACCAAAGTTTTAGAAAATTAAATAAGCTCTCTGATTTCATTTTAGCCTGTCTCAACTGTGCACTTTTGAAAACATAATAGGAAGTTTTAATCTCTCTGATTCCTTTGTCAATCTATCGCAGCAAATGCATTTGTTTTTAAGTTGTAATTTTCACATGCTTGTGTATTTATGCAATGTTAGTTTTTAAGTCATTTACTTTGAAGGAGAATTAGTTATTAAGCGAATAAATTTGTCTAAGTTGAAAGAAAAAGTTGTCTATATTTGATTATTAGATAATATTATTTTTTGAGGAAAATTTACTTATCTATCATTCATTAATAAAAGGTTCTGATCTTAATAAATCAATATAAATGTGAGGCTAAAACTAGGTAATAGGGAAATAAGGTTATATGTCCTTTCAGATGTAGGTATGTGGATATAGGTAGATCAATGAGTCTCTCTCCTTTTCATTATATGAAGTTTTATCTTAGTTATGCTTATCTTTATGTTATGGTGTTTTTTAGTTAGGAATGATACCTCTATTAGGATGGAATAAATGAGTTTAACTTAAGTGATATAAATGGGGAGGATTAGTGCTATCATCCTCATCTCTTTGATCTTAGACTAAGGTTGTGGTTGTATAAGGGTAGAAGTGTTAATTGATCTTTATGTAGATATTTGTGATAATTGTGGTGTAGGGGTAATAACGTTATAGGTGATATTTTATCAAGTTAAGTTAGTGCCATTAGTTTAAAGTATGTTCCATATAATAACATCTTCGTATTCTAATCTTGTGTCATGGAAGTTTATTTCTATTAAGTCAATATTTTGAATCTTTGTGTTGTAGAGAACATGAAATGGGATCTATTTCTCTTAGTCCTTAGTGAAACATATATGGTGACTTACAATTGTTGGATTATGGAGGAAGTATGTATTGGAATTTCTTTTGTTGTATGAACTATATCTTGTTAAGCAAATAGATAAATTGTATTTGAAGTTGATGTTCTTTAGTGAATTAGCATTGAATGTATATGTATGTTTACGGGTTAATTTGATGTTTCCAATTGGATGTTTCCTCCTTTATGTTTGCTTGGTTTTCAAAAATGATTTTTATTCCATTGGGTTTGTGTGGATTTATGAGTGATTTGATGGACCCTTTCATTGTGAATTTTTTTGAGTTGCGTGAGTTGGGAATCCTCTTTAATTTAAATTGTATTGTTATTGGTTTAACCCTGCGTGGTGAATTCTTGGTTTGTTTGGAGTTGTGGGGGTCTTATTAATTGATTTTGTGATAGAATTGATTGGATAATTATGTGATGCTTGGTTGTGATAAGTTTATGCTTCTTATGGAATGCGGTCTTCCCACTTTTATTATTTTGGTGAAACATTAAATTATATTGTGTCATGTTTGTTGATTTTATCAAAGGTCATTTTTTTACCAACTATATAGGTATCTTGCAAGGAGAAAATTGAGGTCTCCCGTGGAATACCTAATTGGTGGCTTTTGGTTTTATTAAGTGATTTTGTTGAATTCAAGGTTGATTTTCTTTTGCATTTCCCTATTTGAGGTGACACCACTGTTGATTTGTGGATGGGTCTTGATGAATCTTCCCTTTGTATGGCTTTTCTGAGCTACTCTCATATTTGAGGAAATTTTATCCTTGTGTTGGAGAAATACTCATGTTGCTTCATTTTACCCTTGTTTGTGGGTTTTCATTCTTTTGGCTTCCAGAGGCTTGAGATGATTGATAATTGATGTTCTCTCCCTTTATGTGCCTTGATTTGGTGAGTGTTTTGGTTTCATGATTTTAAAAGGGTTGTACGAGATTTGTTGAGACTTGGATATTGTAGTTATAGTGAGATGGGTAATGCCTCGCATGCTTCTCAGTTGAGATCTTATATTCTTATTTTGATGGTACAACCCTTGGTTTCTTGGTTTCTTGGTTTTGGTTTGTTATTGTTGGGTCTCTAGGGAGAGTGGCTCCTCATGGGGGCCGGTGCCCCGTGTAAGGAGAAGAGCACAGGAGAACCCACGAGTGAGTTAGTAATCAAGTGAAAACCTAATAATTAACTTAGGAGGGTTGGAGTAGTAATATCATTATAAGATTTAAAATGGATGCCTCATCTTCATTAGTGCTTTCACAGACTAATGGAAGGCTGAGAAGGTCATGGTTGGCAAGGTCGTAACCTCGTCCTCATGAGAGGTTATCGGCTCCGCATGAGCTACCCTATGGTGCCGGCGCCTCAAGTAGGAGGAAGGGCCAGGAGATCCATAGATGGGGGCCGGCGCCTCAGTTTGGAGGAAGGGCCAGGAGAACCCATGCAGGCTATGCGATGACACTCTTCCCTAGTTGCCCATTTGTTTTACTTTATTGTGTTCCTCTGGAAGTATGTTATGGGAGTTGGTTTAGATTGTTGTTTGAATTGATTTAAATTGATTTATGATTATTGTTTTAATACATCTTTAGTATGTTTTGTGGTCTTGTATGATCTCATTTATATTTGATCTACGATCTTATATCTTATGATACTATGATATGATGTTATTATATTGTTTAATTGTAATTTGAATTGTAAGTGTTTCTTGATCATTCTTGGTTACTTGTTTATTGGTCATTGCTTTGATTTATGTGTTGGGATTTGTAACTTTAAGTTATTATATCGACTCTTATAATCCTTGAGTTTTGTGATATTTTTGTATGTCGTTGAGCCTTGTGGTTTCCGTGTTTGGATGTTCTTGGTTGAGGACTCTTTCTTGTCAGCCCCTTTTAGCACGGGGGGTGGGTCTTCAGACTCACATGGTCGGGTGGAACGTGCTAAGCACCCCATTGGGTCCCCAGTCGAGGATCGAGAGGTGCGGATTGGTGCGGTTGCAGTGACTCCAGAGTTGTACTTGTTTTGGAGCCAGTTGATGCTTTGTATTCATCTATTTATTTGTATCATGTTATCTTGTGTATGGTTTCCATTTATGTTTGGAAACACTTTTGTATCATTATACCTCTTGAGGATTGTACTGCAATGTAATGTTAACTCGGTGCGGTTATTGGCCATGGCAATTGTAATTCAATGTGTTAAGTTAATTATGCATATGTTGTATTTGTGTACTCAGATGGTTTCTTTTCAATGTTTTATCTTGTATGTGTTATATTTGTGAATATTTACTTGTTAATGTTTATATCTTTGGTTCTTATTGTTGTCATTGTGTGGATCTCAGTCTCGTAATGACTCCTCATGTACCCCAAGGAATGTATGTACTAATGAATCTACTTAAATGAAATTCATGTTATGATTTAATGTGTATTACATGTATGTTATGTTTTCTTTAAAAAAAAAAATTAAAAAAATTGTGCTGTGTTTATTGTTTTTTTTTCCTTTGGGGTTCGCACGACGGGGCGTTACAACGTTGGTATCAGAGCATAGGTTCATACACTAGGAACTATGTGTGCTCACTATGTAACCTTGCGCTTAGACCCGTGAGTCTTGAGTTTCACTTTCTGCTGTCATTGTTGTGAACTTGAATTTTCTTCTATTTGATGGTGTCGGGTCGATGGTGCAGGAAACTGATGGAAAGGATAGGACCCTCGGTGTAGTGCGCAATGCACTGATATCCTTCCTGTCAGGGAGGCTCTATGGACCCTTGAGTTTTGTGTGATGTGTTTTTTGGTGATGTGTTTTATGTGTGTGAATATGTCTGGTGTGTGTGGAATCTGCGATTTTGTGGTCCTTGAAGTGATGAATTATGTTTTCTTGAATCTGTGAAGGTGTAAAATTTTGCCTTTTTATTGATATTGATGTAAGATTTGGTGTTGAATAATGGTTAAAGTGAAGTTCTTTGTGTGAAAATTATGAGTTTTAACGAAGATGTGAGGTTTTGTGGATAATTATTCTATGATTTTTAGTAGAATATAGTATCTCGAGGTTAAGTGGCAACTTGAATTATTGGTACTAATGTGCAATGCTCTATGGTAGCTTTTGATTTACAGGAAGTGGGCTTCAGAAGGCATAGTGATGAAGGTAATGTAATTGTAAAATGCAGGTATAAACACTTATAATGTCAAGTAGTAATCAATTTTGATACAGTATAGGAATTAGATTTATGGTTAGTATCCTTATACGAATATTTCCTAACTAATTAGAAGAAAATTGTTTACGAGTTACTAGAATTGTTTTGACTATTATGTATGGTTGGTGGGAGGGACAGTGTGGTATCACTCGCTCACGAGTACCCTACTATGCTGAGATTTCCTCTCACGATGTATTTGTGATATATATATGTATTGTACTGTGATTTGTTTGCATCTTGAGGATGCAGGAATTAGAGATCTAGATTCCACATTGTCGGGAGACTAGTGAGAGCATTATATACACCCAATGGGTTTGATGTTGAACATAGGAGCTGACAAGAAAGTTTCCCCAACCCAGTTCATCACTAGTCCTTATGTTTGGAAAATCAGTCTGGTTGCAACCCCATCAACACTTTTGTTTTGGTATCATTTCCTTATTTTTGGTTTGTTTAATTTTCGTTGCTTACTTGGTGACGTTTAATCGATGTTTTAATTTATGGTGTTGATGTGCTTATGATCATTGATATTGTTGTGTTCTTAATGTTTATGATTAAGCAACTTCCAGTGGAGTAATTTTAAGGGGGAGGACAATGCCCCCTCAGGTAATGGGATTGTTATGAGCTTGTGTGTGAGTTTCTGTGTTATTTGATTATGTGGAAAATATAATATGTTAGTAATCATGTTTTAAATAATTAATTAAATTATAAATGATTTGAAAAGTTATTTAAAATATGATTAGAAATTAAAATCATAATCAATTAAGTTAAATCAAATGATTTAGAACAAATGATCAAATTAATCTAATTTGTTAAAAGTATAAGTGATATTAGTAGATATATTGATTTAAATTGTTGAAGTTAATAATCATTATGAACAAAATAGTCTTGAAAAGATCATTATTATAATAAGGAATTTAAATAGTAGGAAGTTGAAGTGTTTTAATGCAAGGAAAGCAATTGGAAAATGGAAGTGAATAGATTATTAATTAAATAAATCGTGATAAGTTTTTGGGAAGTGTAAAAGGAAAGAGAAGTTGGAAAGAAAATGCACCTTTTGAGCATTTGGTAGTCGAAGAGTTTTGGGAATTTGGCAAAATAAATTTAGCTTTGGGGGGGAAGTGGGGAGGATCCAGCACGGGAAAGGCTTGCACAAAGAAGATTGGAACCCCACGAGCAGCCAAGCGTAGATTCAGGCTTGAATGGAATTGCGAAAGGAGAAATATGAAGGTGTGAATATCTTAAGCTTTATGCTATGTTCTGGTTAAAATCAGTTGTCATCTTTCCTGCCTGAACCTTATCCTTCTTTTCAGTTTTCTCTCTTCCACACTTGAAGTTTATAGAAACTTTAAAGATTTAAATAATTTCTCTGATAAGAAGTTAAAGATTTAAATAACCTACTCGTTTCTTCTGATAATTTATCGCAGTTGCAACACTTGAACAATAAAATAAATAATAATGCAAGTAGATGGCGATAATTCCTAATTCCTGTATTCACTTTCTAATATACTTGGAAGTTTGTCCTTGTTACGGCTTTTAGAATTGAAACATTGTACAGAATTTAACAGTCTCTCTGAAATCTTTGATCACCTTTCATAGCTGCAACTTTTCGACTTGCAAAGGTGTAGTAATTTTAATAACCTCTTTGTTTTCATTGTTAACCTGTCATAGCAACTCACCTGAGCATGGTAAGGTGTATAGATTTAAATTAACTCTCTTTTTTTTATTATCAAATCCCAAATGTTATCCGCAAGACTGTGGCTTCTCACGTTTTTGCAACCGTAGCCATCTCAGCTTGGAGGAAGCTTGGTTCGTGTGTCTTCTCTGATGCCGTCAATGAGCAGATTGTTCAAGTGAAGAAATTGAGGACCAATGAGCAGATTATTTAATTCTCTTGGTCTGCACAATGTTTCACGCCTTTGCCAATTACCTCCATTCAGTCGAAGCTGAGAGAAATTGATGTTATTGGATACAGTGTTTAGTGAGCTCCTTCGCATAGTCTAGTAATCTAAATTTATTTAATCTCCCTGATACTGTTGGCAACCTATCACCGCTGCAGCATTTATATTTAGGAGAGTGTTCAAATTTAAATAACCTCCCTGAAACCATTGGCGACCCATCTCAGCTGTAACATCTAAATTCTTTTTTCTGATATTCTGGCAACCTGTCACTGCTTCAGCATTTAGAGTTGAGACATTATACAAATTAAATAATCTCCCTGAAATCATTGGCAGCCCGTCATAGCTGCAAATTTTAGATTTGCCAAAGTTGTAGAAAATTAAATAAGCTCTCTGATTTCATTTTTAGCCTGTCTCAACCGCGCACTTTTGAAAACATAATAGGAAGTTTTAATCTCTCTGATTCCTTTGTCAATCTATCGCAGCAGATGCATTTGATTTTTAAGTTGTATTTTTCACATGCTTGTGTATTTATGTAATGTTAGTTTTTAAGTCATTTACTTTGAAGGAGAATTAGTTATTAAGCGAATAAATTGGTCTAAGTTGAAAGAAAAAGTTGTCTATATTTAATTATTAGATAATATTATTTTTGAGGAAAATCTACTTATCTATCATTCATTGATAAAAGGTTCTGATCTTAATAAATCAATATAAATGTGGGGCTAAAACTAGGTAATAAGGAAATAAAGTTATATGTCCTTTCAGATGTAGGAATGTGGATATAGGTAGATCAATGAGTCTCTCTCCTTTTCATTATATGAAGTTTTATCTTAGGTACGCTTATCTTTATGTTATGGTGTATTTTAGTTAGGAATGATACCTCTTTTAGGATGGAATAAATGAGTTTAATTTTAATGATATAAATGGGGGGGATCAAGGTTGTGGTTGTATAAGGGTAGAAGTGTTAATTGATCTTTATGTAGATATTTGTGATAATTGTGGGGTAGGGTGAGTGTGCTAGGTAATAACGTTATAGGTGATATTTTATCAAGTTAAGTTAGTGCCATTAGTTTAAAGTATGTTCCAAATAATAACATCGTCGTATTCTAATCTTGTGGCATGGAAGTTTATTTCTATGAAGTCAATATTTTGAATAATTGTGTTGTAGAAAACATGAAATGGGATCTATTTCTCTTAGTCCTTAGTAAAACATATATGGTGACTTACAATTGTTGGATTATGGAGGAAGTATGTATTGGAACTTCTTTTGTTGTATGAACTATATCTTGTTAAGCAAATGAATAAATTGTATTTGAAGTTGATGTTCTTTAGTGAATTAGCATTGAATGTATATGTATGTTTAAGGGTTAATTTGATGTTTCCAATTGGATGTGTCCTCCTTTATGTTTGCTTGGTTTTCAAAAATGATTTTTATTCCATTGGGTTTGTGTCGATTTATGAGTGATTTGATGGACCCTTTCATTGTGAATTTTCTTGAGTTTACGTGAGTTGGGAATCCTCTTTAATTTAAATTGTATTGTTATTGGTTTAACCCTGCGTGGTGAATTCTTGGTTTGTTTGGAGTTGTGGGGGTCTTATTAATTGATTTTGTGATAGAATTGATTGGATACTTATGCGATGCTTGGTTGTGATAAGTTTATGCTTCTTATGGAATGCGGTCTTCCCACTTTTATTATTTTGGTGAAACATTAAATTATATTGTTGTCATGTTTGTTGATTTTATCAAAGGTCATTTGTTTACCAACTATATAGGTATCTTGCAAGGAGAAAATTGAGGTCTCCCGTGGAATACCTAATTGGTGGCTTTTGGTTTTATTAAGTGATTTTGTTGAATTCAAGGTTGATTTTCTTGTGTTTTCCTATTTGAGGTGACACCATTGTTGATTTATGGATGGGTCTTGATGAATCTTCCCTTTGTATGGCTTTTCTGAGCTACTCTCATATTTGAGGAAATTTTATCCTTGTGTTGGAAAAATACTCATGTTGCTTCATATTACCCTTGTTTGTTGGTTTTCATTCTTTTGGCTTCCAGAGGCTTGAGATGATTGATAATTGATGTTCTCTCTCTTTATGTGCCTTGATTTGGTGAGTGTTTTGGTTTCATGATTTTAAAAGGGTTGTAAGAGATTTGTTGAGACTTGGATATTGTATTTATAGCGAGATGGGTAATGCCTCGCATGCTTCTCAGTTGAGATCTTATATTCTTATTTTGATGGTACAACCCTCGGTTTCTTGGTTTTGGTTTATTGTTGTTGGGTCTCTAGGGAGAGTGGCTCCTCATGGGGGCTGGCACCCCGTGTAAGGGGAAGAGCATAGGAGAACCCACGAGTGAGTTGGTAATCAAGTGAAAACCTAATAATTAACTTAGGAGGGTTGGGTAGTAATGTCATTACAAGATTTAAAAAAAATGGATGCCTCGTCTTCATTAGTGCTTCCGCAGACTAATGGAAGGATGAGAAGGCCGTGGTTAGCAAGGTCGTAACCTCGTCCTCATGAGAGGTTATCGGCTCCGCATGAGCTACCCTATGGTGCCGACACCTCAAGTAGGAGGAAGGGCCAGGAGATCCATAGATGGGGGCCGGCGCCTCAGTTTGGAGGAAGGGCCAGGAGAACCCATGTAAGCTATGCGATGACACTCTTCCCTAGTTGCCCATTTGTTTTACTTTATTGTGTTCCTCTGGAAGTAGGTTATGGGAGTTGGTTTAGATTGTTGTTTGAATTGATTTAAATTGATTTATGATTATTGTTTTAATCCATCTTTAGTATGTTTTGTGGTCTTGTATGATCTCATTTATATTTGATTTACAATCTTATATCTTATGATACTGTGATATGATGTTATTATATTGTTTAATTGTAATTTGAATTGTAAGTGTTTCTTGATCATTCTTTGGTTACTTGTTTATTGGTCATTGCTTTGATTTATGTGTTGGGATTTGTGACTTTAAGTTATTATATCGACTCTTGTAATCCTTGAGTTTTATGATACTTTTGTATGTTGTTGAGTCTTGTGGTTTCCGTGTTTGGATGTTCTTGGTTGAGGACTCTTTCTTGTCAGCTTAGCACGGGGGGTGGGTCTTCGGACTCACATGGTCGGGTGGAACGTGCTAAGCACCCCATTGGGTCCCCAGTCAAGGATTGAGAGGTGCGGATTGGTGCGGTTGCAGCGACTCTAGAGTTGTACTTATTTTGGAGCTAGTTATGATGCTTTGTATCCATCTATTTTGTATCATGGTATCTTGTGTATGGTTTCCATTTATGTTTGGAAACACTTTTGTATCATTATACCTCTAGAGCATTGTACTGCAATGTAATGTTAACTCGGTGCGGTTATTGGCCATGGCAATTGTTAATTCAATGTGTTAAGTTAATTATGCATATGTTGTATTTGTGTACTCAGATGGTTTCTTTTCAATGCTTTATTTTGTATGTGTTATATTTGTTAATATTTACTTTGTTAATGTTTATATCTTTGGATTTTATTCTTTATTGCCGTTGTGTGGATCTCAGTCTTGTAATGACTCCTCGTGTACCCCAAGGGATGTATGTGCTAATGAATCTACTTAAATGAAATTCATGTTATGATTTAATGTGTATTACATGTATGTTATGTTACTTTAAAAAAAAAAAAAAAAAAAAATTGTCAGGTTTATTGTTTAATTGTCCTTTGGGGTTCAGACGACGGGGCGTTAATTAGTGCCTTCTCTGAGGTGGAAGGCAAAGAGCCTTAGATGAGTTTTTTTTACATTTTTGGGTTTCTTCTTTTTAATGCCATATTAGCATTATCATGAAGACACTCAAAATGAGACTATCCTTATTATCAAAGGCTTTACTGTGTACACTTAGACCATAATATAAATAGTAGCAATTTTGCAATATAACATTGATTTATTCATTGTCACTTATTTCGCATCGGGCTTAATATTTGTACGATTACTACCACTATATTTTAATGTTGCAATGATAAACACCTAAATTTTGATGCCAACATAACATGAATGGATAGGGAAGCATTGAAGTGGTGCTTTCTCTTTTTATTGATAACTGGATTATTCAAGTCTGAACAACTACGTGGCCCCAAATAATTCTCGTGACTAGATTGAACCTTCATTTAGCTTTCACATGATTAGTAGGGATAAACAGCATGGTAAGGTTAAATCTGCATGGAGAGGAGATGGTTCCCAGGAGACTATGCTGGACACATGATGATTAGAAGTTGGTAGTTGTCAGGCATATAAATTATGGCAGATGGCTCTGATCATGGAGCAATAGGAAAGCACATTCAAGCCAGGATTTTTAGCTTATTCCTATTGGGAGATCACCTAGAATATTAGGGTCAACATCGAACTAAGGAGCTCACTGAACATCTAGTTTAATTAAATGTTGATGCAAAAATGCATGAACTACAAGTCTTAATAGAACACATTTTGATGCATTGTAATATGTAGATCAGGTTTGTGGCAGCATAGCAGATGGGGTGTTGGGAACCCAACATCATGCATGTGAACCAAATAAACCAGTGTAAGAGATTGGATCAAAGATTATCCAATGTGAAGGGACCTAACAGATCTAAGCCCAACATCACACCATAGCCCTATAGTTTGCACCAAATAGAGAAGAGGATGAGGTGATGGGACTCAACACAAGGTGAGGGATGCTTCTTCAAGCACAAAAAAGTTAGGTACAAAGAATAGAAAATGGAAGTGTAAGAGGGTGGAACCAAGCTACCCTCATTTGATATAATGTAGAGGGATTTAGACTAGAATAGGTTGAATGGTTAGCACTTTCAAATGATAGCTTAAGGTAAGAGATATTCTGACTCTTTGATTTCACATAGGCATATGAACACAAGGATTGGGACTTGCACATGGAAACATATGCCTAAGTTGAGGCGTCACCACAAAAACTAGTTATGGGTCATTGGATATTCAATAACATGCAATATTGCCAACAAAACTATCAAATATCCACTCATTCAATACAAAATTTATTAACACTTTTCCTGCGATGTAAAGTATGACCCTTATTATGATGTACAGTTATACCAGAGTGTGCAGTCCCTCCTTTCCTAGCTCTAGATTACCTCATAGTGAACAAAGCAAGGTAAAAAAAAACAAGATTCATGGGCATGCCTCTTCTCCCATTGTCAATCACTGGTGCATCGACTCAGAGACTTGCAACATGGAATGAAGGTGCTAGCATGGGTTCAAAAAGGTGTTAGAAAAAGAAATCTTCTCATGATCGTTGTGACTCACCTAGGATGATTACACGAGAGCGAGAGGTCACATGTTTCATGACTATAATATGCAATGCTATCTAAACACAATGATATACTTAGGTGTTAACTTACCATTTAGCTATTTTCCAATATCTAAAACTAATTTACTTACAAGTTATACTATTCTCTCTTCCTTAGTCTTCACACAAAGTAAAGTTTTAATACTCATCCAATTATTACTGTTTTAAATGTGGGAGTTGATGATTTACTAAGACAAACTTCATTGCAGAATCTTCCCAATTGGATTTCTTAATGAGTAGTTCATTGTGGGACTAGTCCCTACATACAAATATATGCCAAAACAACCTACACATATGTGAATCTATTGCGATGAATTTTTTGATCGAGTTATCTTTGCTTCTTCTTCATCTAGATTATTTGTACACTACATTACGAACTTCTTTTTTATTGAACCTTCTTGTTATTACTCAATAAGTACATTTTAAACTCTTCTATTGTATTTCCCTAGAAGGATATAAGACAACTTTTTGTGGAAGGTCATTATTAGCAGATGTTTTGGATAACATATCTATTCCTACTGTGTAATAGACAACAGAGGTACATATTTTCTGAGCACGACCCCTTCACTAATGGAATTAACAAGAAGATGTTATTTTCTTTCGTTATGTTTTTATAACATGAGAAATCTATAGTTTTCTTTTTTTTTGGTGTTAATGTGCAGGAATACTCCAAACAATCAAGGATTCTAGTGTTCACATTATTTGTACTTAGAAAAGTTACAACTTTCTCATTTCCAAACTCTATGTATCATATTATAATATTCACTTGCATGTTATGATAAATAAAGGAAAACAACCCAAAGGAATTAAATAGCAGGTAAATAAGTACAGTAAATATTGAAAGTGATATTTAATGAACTTAGGAGTTATTATCATTTGAGAAGCATAGATAATCTACTAAGTTACATTTACATGTAAGGAAATCAAAAAACACTTTATCATTTTAGAGAGAGCTCAATAAAGCAGGAATATATTCAACAAGCTTCTCATTATTGTTTGCTTTATTTTCTAACTACATTATAAATACATTCATGAAGTAAATGCACAATTTTATTTCAAAAGTAGAATAACATATGATAGAAGGATAAGGTGTTCCTTTAGATATATTTCCTTCATAGAGCAATAATAAAACCAGACTTCATAAAATCAATCATTGGACTATGCAATAGTCCTGCATAACAAAGTCTCTCACAAAATCTGCATCACTAAATTTTGTTTTTAAGAAACAAGGTATCTTTGTAGAGTATTAGAATTTAAAACATTATTCAAAATACCCAATGAGATTGGCTTGAGAATGGCTTGAATTTCAACAACTTTACATAGAATAACAATGGTTGCGCTAGGTTGCAAATTTATAAAATCTCTTATGTCCTGCACAAGTATAAACAAACATTTTCTCCATAGCCAAGGTAGTGCTCACCTCCCAACCTTTGGTTGGAAAACCAACCACCCTCGAGCTAGGAGGCAACTATGCAAACTGGGTACAAACAAAACCAAGCAAAAAATTACTTTACACAGAAGATTATTTTCACACCCAACCAAGGGATTTTTTACATAACTTTAGGATTCCATCAAGAATCCATAGTGGGGGATGGAGGGTGGACTATGCACTCCATATGGGTACTTATAATAATAGCAACGAGAACAAGTCAATATCATACTCCCATCATTTCACATGCAACCCTTCTTTAATTTCTTCTCCTTCTCCAAAGCCCATACCACCAAAACCATTTCTACCATTTCACAATTACATATGGGTACTCATACCCTTTTTGAGCCTCCCCTCTTAAGGAGCGATTAGACTTCCCCATGGAGGTTCCTACTCCATACCATCCCCAATGAGGGATTCTCTTCCCAAATTTTGGGTGATCCTATCCCTATACAACCCTTTTACCATCACATAAGCCATGTTCAACAATACAAGAAAACAAGAACCGATTTTTTTTTTAAATAAGCATACAAGCAAAACACAAGAGATAAAATACCAAGAACATTTTACATACCCATGTAATCTTTCAAATAAAAACATAGAGAAACAAAAAGAGTGGTGAATCTACCTCAAAACCAAGCTTGGGGAAGGATGGGTTTAGGATCCACACAACTCCTCTTCTTCCAAGATTTTTCTTCCAACTCCTAAACCCCCAAAACTCAACAAAAAACAAGAATGCAAAAAGAAAATCCCCTAACCCTTATTTTTGAGTTTGTTTTATAGGAACTGAAGTTTGAATTCCTTTGAATAGGGAGTTGACATTTGTCAACCTCCTATTCACTCTCCCAAGCACACTCACCCATGTGTTCTCACACATGTGTGAGATCTTGGGAGCCTTCTAAGGCAACTTGGAGAAGTGGGAATGGAAAAGACTAGTCCCCATCCCACTTCCCAAAACCTTAATTTCGTCAAAAATCTCAAAGGCCTCAAAAAGAGTGCCCAATCTTGAGATTGACCCAAAATTTTGAGCTAAAAAGGTACCTAACCCATAGGTACCTTCCCTAGGAACCTTAAACCCATAAAACACTAAAAAATATATCATTTTTCAATCCCCAAAAAGTGCCTAAAAGTTCAAATCCGAGTTTGTCCACTTGGATGGATAACTCATCTCCTACATGGATTGACATGGCAATGAAAATCAATTTACAAACATTCACAAATAACATCACAAATAAAATACATGATATAATGGAACTATAGTCCCTCCATATGGACTCTAGCTTGGTTTCACTAGTTAAATTACTTAGGGTTCCCAAGGGTTTCCTCCAATTTCCATTGGCCATGGAAAATGTACCTTCACACTCAATGCACACGTTAATCCATCCAAGTAAATCATATTCATATAATAATCAAACCATTTGTTCAAATCACAATTGCATTCACACAAGTTTCATAATTTGTATAGCATAAAGATCCTATACCATAATTGAAAAATCATTAACCACCTATCTTATCTCATTTTCATTATCCTTAATTTTCATACTCATGTAATTGGAACATGATTGGTTCACACCACTTGTTTCATTCATTCATCATTAAGTTTTCATATTCAAATTAAACAAATTCAATAACCAGCATAAAATTAAATCAATCATCATAGTTAGCTAGCATGTCACATAATCAAAATCAAATAATCATATTAACTTAAATTTTTAAATATCATATCATCATTGGTATCAATAGAGATAGACGATCACCAAACTCAAAATAATCCAAGTACTAGATGTAGCATAGTCATAATCAAATCATCACATGAACACAAATGTCTAAATCTCCTATCATCAATGGTATCATCGGGCATAATCAATAATTAAACTTAAAATAGTTCACTTACTGGATGTAGCATAGAGGTGGGCCTCATAGGTATAGTATTGTGTGTTTCCTATGTCTAGAGGTTGTAGATTTTTCCTAGGGAGACCTTTTACTATCTCCTAGCACAGGGGGTAGGCCTTCGGGTACCACTTGGTTGGGTGGAACATGCACCTTACACCGTTGGGTTCTCATTTCATGTTCAAGATGGCGAGATATTCCAGATTGGAGAGCTCACATTACTAATTGCTTTGTACTATTTCTTGTGTTTCGTTGGTTCAATTGGATACTTTTGTATATATGCACTGCTCCTCATTTGTATTCAAGGAGGATTCTTTGATCATTATAATTGTAACATTATTGTATGATATTCCTCATTTTGGAAATGAGCTTTTTAACTGTTATATTGAATAAATGCAATTCTATGTATGATTCATTAATTTACATTGTATCTTATAAAATGAGTTTAATGCTTTGGATGTATGTTATTTATTACATGAGTAATATTTATATGCTATGGGTTATTTTACTTTTGTATATTGGGATTGGAATGTAAGCGTTGTTGCATACCTTAGAGGATATATATGTTAAGTGTAGTTCACTCTATTTGTTATTAAATTACACTTAAAAAGAATTGTTACACTTCCATTGTGTTTGTATCATCCTCTAGGGTTACGTTGCGGGGCGTCACACACTAAAAATTATCCTAGGTTTGCGACTCTTAATTTTTTCATATTTCTTTCATCTTCATTCTTCATAATTAAATAATTTTAATTATTTAGTTATTTCCTAAAGTCATATGTCCTCTATTAATTAAAAAATCTTAATTATTTAATTAATTCATTCTTATCTTTATTCTTCTTCAATTAATTAAATAAATGTTATTTAATTACATCACTAATTAAACCTATCTCCTTTCTAAAATTAAATAAATGCTAGTTTATTTAATTTCTTTGACACTTTCTATTATAATTAAATCATTACTTTAATTATTTAATTATTCGTTAACCTTTTCTCTTTTTAATTCAATAAATCCTTATTTATTTAATTTGGTCCAGTATCCCAAATTTTGAATTGAATTGTTATTATTTAATTCAAAATTATTTCTCCTTATCATATTCCTCTATAATTAGATAATATCTTTGTTATCTAATTAGTTATTGGTCACTCAAATGAGATAAGATTTGATTTTCTCTAACATATCACTTTTTTGTCTCAACCTCATCCTCTTAATCAAAATCCATGTCCATCCATGTCTCGACTAACCTTCGACATTGATTAAATTATCTTTAATTTAATCTTCACCATTCAATTTTTATAACTTGCTCTAATTTATCTCTAATCTTATCCCATGCCTCATCTTTTAATCTTGATCGTTAATTAATTGTCTTTCAATCTTGGTCTATTATTTGAAATTGGCTTTCCTATAAGAAGACTCCATCATTGATCATTTCTTCAATTAGGGGAAATCCTAGAAATCTTGGAAGTCTTAGACTTCTTGGAAATCTTGAGAGCTTAGTGCATTCATAGTCATTTTTAATCTTCAATATTTTGCTTAGACATTGTTATTTGGCCATACTTGCATACTTAAGAGAAATCTAAGGGCATTTATTATACAACAAAATGGAAAACTGAAATGAAGGTGATTCATGGAATCCATGAGGGTTTGGTGAGATCTTTCATTTTTTTATGCTTTATATTCCATTGTGCTTCATTGTTAGCTTGGGTTTAGTTTGTTTACACTTTGTATTGCTAACCTAGAATTTTCGCTTGCTACATCTATAACTATTAAATGCTCAATATAACAGTAACTATCCAGTCAAAGATCATTTATTAAATAACATTATTTTTTGTTAATAACCCTAATATATATATATAGATACTATATTATACTGTTATTGTTGAAATGCAAAACATTCTCTATTGTTTACCATAATATAATATATATACTATAGAATGAAACACATTATATATAAAATTTACCAAACTAATATTATAATTATATTAAACTAATATTATAATGAAGATAATATATTATACACATTATCAAATTGCATAACCAAACCTTTACAAAATACAACCATACTACACATTATATTTTTCTTTTAATTACATGAAATAACCAAGAGATGCTACACAAGTAGCGATGACACAAAATTGAGGAGGCATGTGACCTATTAACATAAGGCCTCAAGAGATCTCATCACCTGGATGTAAAGATAACATGAAGGGTGCAAATCGCATTTGTTGAAAATGCTAAGAAACTTTTAGGGGATTATAACTGGCTGGGGGGAAAAGACAAGGCACACATTTCCTGGCATGACACTTCATAGAGATGTGGTCTCATGCACGCATGATTGTAGGATATTCACAAAATGTTTTTGTTGAAGAGGGTTAAAAACTTTCAAGGAATGCAGCCGACAAACCTATGTAAAATGGAATTCATCTCATGGAATGCAACTATTGCAGTATATGCATCAATAGTACTATAGATATTACATTCCCCAAGTGAGAATATATAGGAGCATCACTAAGATATGTGGACATGAGTTAGGTTACCCTGGAGATTTAGGTGTTACAAAAAAAAAATGATATTAAATCTATGGGTGAACACAAGGTACAAAGATAAATGGCTACAAAGATTGTTGATCATCTTGGATCCTAGCCCTAAAAGAAATAAGGAAAGAATAAAACATTCTTTACAAGGATTTACAAATAATGCGGTAGATAAATATTGACTAATATGGTGAGATTTGGTTAACCAACCTTGTTGATAATGTGGTGTACAATTTTGCATAGAGTTCAACTTCATTATGAAGATTCTATAGCATAGAGCAAGACACAAAAATGCCTAATTTTCTACACTATAGATCCTTAACTGATATTTCATCTACTAAACCCATGGAGTTTGGTACTATGACTACCCCATTATTTACCAAGTTTATAGTTGTGGTGAGTACAAGAAAATAATACATAGGAAGCATAAGTCAAATGGAATCTCAATTTTATGAAATAAACCATGAAATATATAACTTGAAATATATGAATTTGTGATGTAGAAAGGTAATGTAGAGTGATATAATAGCTAAACATTATGTAGATGGTCAACTAGATCACAAAGAGAACTCATCTCAGGTAGTTAACCTCATTGATTATTATGTAGATTTTCTTTTGCAACCCTCCATGGCTTCCTTATGGGTGAGATTTTCTTCTTTTTTCATAAACTTGCTCAAGCCTCATAAGAACCGAATCCCCCCCAAAAGCACACAATCCCCCAAAATCTCCCCCACAAAACCAAAACATTTTGAAGAAGAAGAAGAATATGGTTGTATGATAAATTCCAACCAACTCCCAAATAGATTATCATTAACTTTTCGAGTAATTAAATCAATTGTCAATTAAAAATATTTCATTTAAAATCTTGTTTGGGTAAATATTATTGATACCCAATTTCACACAAACCATTTACTAACATTTATTATGTAATATAATTAATCATATACTCTAACCTTATAACCTTTTTATTTATTTATCATATTATTATTTATTAATTAACATTACATTATAAATTTATTTTGTTATAAACTATAATTATTTATATATACATTTATATTTATTTATCAATGACAACCTTTTACTTAATAGTTTTTTTTAATGCATAACACAACCAACAACATTTATTAATAATTTAAATTAAATAGAGCTGAATGCCAAAATGATTACCTAACCACTACCCAGGGTCAATATGCAAAAACCTCAAGCAACACTCACTGACCACTGACAATACTGACATGGTATCAAACTAGATACTCATCCTCTTTGAGGTTGATGGTAAGGCTAGGGTACCAATTTTATCTTCAACCAATTGATCGATTGGGTTCAAGACACACTCAAACATACCAATTCAGGTGGAGTTGATGCCTGTTACTTACAACCTACAACACACAAAATGGTCATCGATATAAATATACATATAAAAAGACACACACATCACAATAAACCTATCCTTAAACATATATAAAAATTCCTATCCTAACCTTCACACATATTCCATAAATTCATAATTTATAACATCAACTACTTAACATCATTAGCACATGCCTTTAAACATCCCCATTATTTTACCTTCATCTTCAAGTTCCAATGCCAAACTACTTGCACATCCATGGTCTGAATGGAGGGTTATGTAGATCAGAGAGGAAGAACACAAATCAACTCAATAAAACCCTTTACATAGTGACAACTTCTCAAACACAAAGATTTCCCTCATACATTGACACATTTTCTTGTAGCATAGCCAACAAGGTGTTTTTATCATAACTTTCACAAAATGACTCAAACCTACATTTTGAAAACTCATATAGATACCCTTTTTGGAGTTGCAAAACATATCAAGAGTGAAGGTATGGTTGTTTTGGAATAAATCTCTCAAACACTTGCTGCTATGTTTGATAATAGGCCTAAAAGAGCAAAAATTCACCATATTTTGGTCATAACTTATAGAGAACAACTCCAACCCACAATTTAAAACATATTTTAGATACCCATTTGAAATTTATTCAACATATCTAGAAATCATGGGTGGTTTTTTTGTAACATAGGGCCTTAAAATTGACTATCCCATTTTGAGACTAGGCCTAATTAGAATAGCATGAATAGAGGTGTATTGATTCATACAACTCCAAACCTTGAAAACTATTTTTTATCATTCAAACATGATGTGTGGGAATTTTTTATGTTATCCCAACCCTTACCAACCTTCCTCCAATCATTTTATTGCAAACTTCAAGTCCTATGGCTCTTTCAATGCATAAAACATGAAGAAAATAGCCCAAGGAATCATCAATATTGCATTAGACTCCATCTCCTACCTTTGAAAACTTTTGGGAAATAAATTTAGTCCATATTATTCCATTTCATCAAGTTATAGCCATTTCTACTAGTGGAAGTAGGAGTTATACCATTTTCTTGCTCAAAACCCTCATTGCCTAGGGTTATAAAATAATTTTTAGTAAAATTAAGATATATTGCTCTAAACTCAACCAAATCACATGAAATCACCACAAAATTAAAGTATATTTAGAGAATTATCATCTACAAATGATTATAAATCAAAAATTGATCGTAGAGGGTCATACAAGCTTTAGGAACAACAAAGAATGTTTAGAATTTGCATAAAATAGAGGTATTTCATTGAAATTTTCACATATAAACCATCTTCCTCCCTGTGTTCGGCCTTAAAAGTAATATTTAAACATATTACAATTTTTCTCCAACTACTAAGTGAATCCCAACTATCTAACCAACCTATGACAATCGATGACTTTTCAACTTGCATGTTTTTTTTGCACTTTTACAATAATAGTAACATTTTTCAACATTGAGAACTTAAACAAATTAGATTGACCCACCACCTAACAACCTAATATTTACCCAAAAACATACATACCATGGTATCCATGACCTTATTACAATCATTAGAGAAAAATTTGTCAAAATTTCTTCATGGAGGCATGAAATCCCAAGGTGCTCCTGCACCAGAGGGGCACTACATCCCCCCCCTAAAACTTGAATTACTCCTAGAAGCCACAAACTAGGGTGGAAACATAACACATTAGTACTAAAATTTACATTACCAACATCAAACTAATATACACTAGTTTTTCCTCTAAAAATAATCCATCTAACCAAAATATATACTTATATAGTTCATTTCAAACATGACCTATCCTTTTAGTGTTCAATGTCACAATAATAGCACAATCAAGAATTGAATTTAAAAAATGATTCCATAGTACATAAACCACTCAAAATCTTTACATATTAGCATTAACACCCATCAGTTTCTTTCAGAACAAAGAAAACATTGCACCCTTTTAATCATAACTAGCAGAATTTCTCATAACAAAAACATATAAAAGTATTCAATTTCAAATGCATCACCATTTCATTTTCTTTATGCTTAAATTATAATTCCTCTTTCAATACATTGTTAAAAAATCCATACATTAGAATGCTACATTTTCGTAAAAAACAACATAATTATACCCAAAAAACACATATTTTTCATTAAATATCTATCATTTACAAACAAGACATTCCACTTTATTCATTTTTACAACACTAAATATCATAACATATTAAAAAAATATCATGATTTTACACCTTTTTAGAAGCATGGAAACATAATTTATCATTTCATAAGTACTATATTCATAATTTAACATAAATTCTTCACATACACACCAATTCACATCACCGGGAATCACATCACAAGGCTACACAAGGGTCTATCTAGACACCAAAAAGTAGCATACTAATCCATGATACATAACCCATGAGCCAAGAGCCAATATCCATCTCACATAATCCATACCTCACACTTAGTGGCTTGATGGTGGTATGCCACACACACATGGTGAGACCATCCAAACAAGACCACAATGACCTATCTCTTGTTGTATATGGTGGTTAGCCTCCAAGAGATAGTCATCAGACATAGGTAGGTAGTGGGTCCTAGCTGTGTAATAGCCCCACATACCCCCATCCTCAAGGTTCCTTGTGTCTACTTCCTTGTTTACACTCACCAACTACACCTCATATGTCTTTGCAGAGGAATCCTAATATGACACATGGACAACATCAAAAAAATTAACGATAAACTATTTTAGCCACCAAAGTCATAAAGAAATATCAAATAAAAATTTAATTTTAGCAATAAGGAAATAAATTTTCATAATTTAAACACTAAATCAAATGTAACCATGAGGAATCTACATGCAAATAAGGTCATAAAGTGTGGCTAAACCATCACAATCTAACATAAAAAAAAATGTTGATCTTCACAATCTATAGAAAATCATCAATAATCATAAAGAAAGTCCACAATCTTCGAAATCGTACTATATAACACTGTGTGACTAGATACTAGCCACCAAACGAGGAAGGAGGGAACAACGTCAAACTATAGTAGTAGACCTCATGTGGCGTGGCATGGTCATGCAACAGTTGGAGAAGGAACGTACTAGTCGTATGCCACATGGCAATGCATTTATGGCTCCATAGAACTAGGAACATGTTGAACACACAACACATAGTGATACATCATGGAAAAGGCACACGCAGGTACTCAACATAGCCAAAGGTATACATGGCTAGGACATACCCATATTCCAACCAACCCAAAACTATCAAAAGAAAACATGAGTATCCCTCTACAAGTGTACAAGGCCCCATTACAATCATCACACAAGTAGGCTATCATAACACAATCTCATAGTGCACCTTCACTTGTCTATGCATGTGGAATTGTGTCCTCAAGCCTAGCTCGCTACCATCAACAACACGATATCATCACCAACACTATGTTGGAACATTAGTGGGGTGTGGCATCATATCTATTGCATCATGCCAGAACACGTGTAGATACAATATATATAATGCATATAAGAGTATATCAATATGGGGCTACTTGAGCTTCACCTCTCATACAGACGAGGTTGACTCACTAATTCTAACTCAAAACCCCTACAAGCAGCTAGGAAATGCTAGCTCAATGCCCTTACGAATGGCCAGGAATATACTAACAAACTAGTGTTGTTGTACTCAAAACTATGGGGATTCAAGGATAACACATATGGATCAAGTACCTTGATCCATCATAAGGAGAAGTACTAAATGCCTTCCTCATGATTAGTTGAGCTAAGACTGCTCTGTTTTGCAATATGTGTATGCTGCACACCCTGCCCAAGGAACTTTGTTGCTACTACTACCCCTTCATGAACTAAGGGACTAGAGAACCAAAAGAATAGAATCTACGAAACTAAAGTTTGGCTACTCTTATATATATAAATTTCAACCGCACATGGGTTGGCCCTCAATTAGGTAACAAACATACAAGAACACATAATGGAATGGTTAATCCCACACCTAAAATACAACATTTTTCCATGGATGGGTACACAATATCGCCATCCCATGGGAACACAAAGTAAGTACAAGGTATTCACAACACTCAACCAATGCACAATTACTAGTTTCTCACATTTATAGAGGGTTACATTTACATACTCAATTCCATTACTACTCAAGGATCACATACCATAAGTACATTTATCTCCATAACCAATGTGATTCCCTTTCCAAAATCATATCATGATTACAAATTATACATAAACCTTTTACTAGTTTTCTTTCACTCTACTCTTTTCCATATATAACATGATGCAAAATGTCAATGTCATGATCATCGTGATCACTTAACAACTCCACTTTAACAAACTCACATTCACTTTTATTCATTTGGTATAACATTCTATCCTCATAACATATGCATATGGAAACTAACTTATCTTCCACACAATAAGAACTTTACATAAGCACCATAAATTTCTAAATGCATCCAAGAATCATTAATACTTTCACATCAATATTCATGCATCCAAAGTTCAAAAATTATACAAAAATACCATATTCACAAAAGAACCATAATTATCCTATACTTAACTCTTACTACTTTGTATAGGTATTTCCTAAACAAAGACAACTCTTACTTCATCACAAGTTATTCAAATTTTCACAGAACAAAAGGATTCACATATTTGTTCCAAAAACACAATTCCACATTCTCTCAAACTTTATACCAAGCTAGTACAAGTAACACTAGATATTTACATAGTGATTATGCCTACTCAAACATTCCTATCCCATAATTAAGCTTAATTATTCCTCATAACAATTCAACATGTAAGACATCCAATGCATTAATATTTTCTATTTATACAATAGTAAGAAAATAGAAATACATTCCATCATAGGTTTTAGCTACACATAGCAAACAAGATGTTCAAATACCAATATAGTCATCATAATTTCTTAAAATAGAAACCTAGTTCTATGCACTAGAATCTTTATTATTCCATAAAACTATCCCTTTCCAATAAAAACATATCACATCATGTAATGGAAAACTTAATCACATAAATTTACTTCCAAATCATAGATTAAATACCCAACAACTACAGTCATTCTCATTCATAATCTATCTTTTATGCATAAACCAAAAGTAAGGGATGCAATTTCAGGAGAACATAAGATCTTTCACTCAAGTAATTTCAGACATAATTTCATAGATTCACAGTCAACGTTTAAGCATACAAATTTTAATGCCTAAATGACTTCCTAGTATAATTTGGTTTAACACTAATTCTCTTTATTAAATATATGTGGGTTAAGAGAAAGAAGAAACACGATAATTTAATTCAATGCAAGAAACTTGCAGACACAACCTTTCCAAACAAAACATCTATATAAAGGAAAATTAAGTTACACTTTCTACCCAAATCTTAACTACAACCCACATGCAGGTTTCCCATTTCTAAACATAACTAAACACAAGATCAAGATTCCACTACATCACTTTGTATGCATTATAGGAATACAAAAATATAGAAAATAATTCATTATAAACTACCTACACACTTTTCCTTACTCTATTCTAACAACCCTTCTACATGAAGTATATTCTTAACATTATGAAAATGCACTGAACAACATAAGTAACCTAGCTACACAAAATAATGCCTTATGCAAATGCATATTTAGTCAAAAAAAGAAATCCACATGCCAACTTGTCAACTAATTAATCTGAACCCACACATGCATTCCAAGACTAAATTTGTAAGTTTAAAGATCTGGAAGTCATGGAAATGAAATAAGGTTACATGTAATGCCCCACCAAGGAACCCCAAATGACAACACAAAACATGACTAAATAATGGAAAATTTATTTTTTTATAAGAATAATAGTGAAATGCATATCATATCTAAACAAATAAACTAAACCTAAGTCCTCTAAGGTTCCATGACTCCCACATATCATCACCATGGGGGACAATGAAAATGAATATAGCTTCTTGTGAATTGACCCTCTTGCACACATAAATCCATTATTTACACAGTCAAAGGAATTGAAGCTATACATAGTCAAAGGAATTAATAAGTTTCCTCAACATATCATCACTGTGAGATACACACAATGAAAATAAAAATGAAAAAATATCATAATGGCAACCAATAATCCAACCATGCATGCAATATCAACATATGAAATCTAGATCTTATTCAAGTGAATAATGATTCAATAGAAATTATCAGATATTTATATTTCTTACATTCAAACATTTCTAATAGTAACTCTCCAATTGAAGTCTTTTATTAAATACCCTTTTATTTTTATTTTCACTTAATATCTAATCTTTCACATATAAAAAACAAGCATTCTTTTCCTATTATTGCAAATAAAATAATATATATATATAGATACTTATATAACCACATTAAGTTTATTTATGTGTATACAATCTTATAATTCAAACACACAAAAGATCTACTATAACCATTATTTATATTCATGTATACATATACCTACATGCATATATATACATACATATAATGCAGTTCTCAATATTATAGAATTTAATATGACAAGCATACACAAACCTATATAGTTAAATATACCTATAAGAATGCTTATATGCAAATTGAACCACATGATGAGTAAATAGTTCAGGAATTTGACCAAGTCAATGTGCCATGTAACAAGTAAGGTTGCAAGGAAGACAAACTATTTTGGAACTGTATTTTGATATGATTGTGACTTTCATTTTACGCGTAGCTAGTAAGATTGATGGATGGTAAAAAATCCATGAATTGATGTAGAAGGAAAGAAGGAAACCATGAGTTATTTTCATGGCCATTTGGAAGAGTCAAACTTTGTAAAGTAACATGTGCAATTTGAATTCAAATGACTTGTCCAAGATTTGAGTCTACATTTGCTTAGGATTTTTAATGTGTTCAACAAATGACAATCAATGAATTTCAACATGCAATGCATTCATCAACTAATAATACAAATATAAACATTGAAATGAAATTCACAACACATGGAGGAAATCACCCTAAATAGTTTAAGATATCAAATGTCAAACACATTAGATTTGCATTGAATATATAGTATCTCATGCTCATAATAGTAAAAAAATCGATTCAAAAGGTAGACCATCAAAGGTATGGCACATAAGGAGAATGATATCGAAATATTCAACATCAAAAGTATTAAAAACTATTGACTACCATGATCAAAGGTTTATTCAACATTACAAATTTGAAAATAATAGTCAAATGTGAAGCAACAAAAACAACGACTGTAGTGGATTAGAGGGTGCCACTATAAGAGGATAGGCTATATTATGCAACCTCAGATAGCTAAAGAAATTTCCAGGAAAATACAAAATATAACCCACAACCTTCAATATGGCTTGCTAAAAACCTATCTCATGCACAAAGAAATATAGGGGTGCATTCGAAATGGTTTGCTAAAAAGGATAAAGTAACCTCCAAACAAATGCAAATGGCAGGTGTAAACTCGAAATTCTATAAAAAAATATTTTGCAACAAGAAGAATGACCTATACAAATAAGTATACTGTGGATTGGGCCAATATGCAACATATGCACATAATGGATTTAAAACTTATACAATGCAATGATTGCAAGATATACAGTCAAACAATTTTTTCATTTATTTCTATACAAAATTAAAATGGATGGAAATCACATTTTCAAGCAACATCATGCAAGCAAGCATATGTTTTCTACAGACAAGAGAGAGAATTTGATTTCCTTACAGAGAAGTAGAGAAAAGAACAAAAAAAAACAACATTCATCCAATGTTGGTTGGGACAAAAATCTTATGCCGATCTGATGCCGACTTTCAATCCTTCAGTTTGCAACCCGAACTATCCAGTTACAAATCCAAATTTTCAAAAATCAACAATGTGTAATGCCCATTATTTACACTAAGATAAAAACACAACCAACAATTTTTATTTTTTTTGAACGATATTATAAAATACTAACATTTAACAATCATATGTGAGCATGGTACATATATTGTGCATCGGTAGACAATGCTTGTGCAACCTCATCACCACCATGTAGCCCGAGAGTGATGTAAGGGGATGAGAATGGATTTATATTGACTCCAAACATAGGTTTTACTAGATCCTTAACTACCAAATCAAGAGTTGATGCTTACTTTTGCATGAAATTTAATGTCCTTATTAGACCCCCTTAATAAGATTTCTCACAAGGGAAAAACATATAAATATCCTCAAATTTGATTTACTATTAAGCCTAAGGACTTATTGAAAAAACATTATTCCACTTGCTAACCCTACCATTTCCACTCACCTTGACGATATCGAAGGAATCTACATTAAACAATCCGCCTTGAAACTCAATTATGAGAATGAACAAGATATTGATAATATAGTTTAACTATTCACTTTCTTATTTACTTATTTATTTTTAATTATCACTAATTTAATTATTTACTCATCCCTACTAATTAAATAAATATAGATATTACATTTTATTTTAAATTCATAAGATTACAAACAACCAAATATAAATTAGGTTTAAGATTGTCTTTGAGCATGTGCATCAGTGCTATCCCAATAGGATCATGTTACGATGGGTTTTCCTTAGTACAAATTAGCTATTAACAACCATAATGTTGTTACATTATATTTCATTTGTAATAGTGAATTACTCAAATTTACTTGTTTATTATTTATTTAATAATATATAAATATTTTCTACTATCCCTTTATTTATTATTCTTTACATATGAATAACTATGAAAATAATTAATACTATGCATAATATAAATATATCCAATTACCTATATTAATTTACTTTCCAAAAAAAAATTAAAAGAAACAATAATGAATAACTAACTTTTATTATTTTCCTTTTAAGAGAAGGAAGAAGGATAATAAATAAAGAGGAACTATCCCCCTTTAAGAATACCCTAGTATTACGTGGACCCTTTATTCTCACATATTTTCATGTTTAAAAATTGAAAGAATCTTTTGGGATTATATTCATATTTGAATTTTGTCCTTCCTTCTCCTTAAGGAAACATAAGGACTAAAAGAAAAGTTTATTTAATGAACATAAGAACTATTTGAATGTGCCGATTTAGTCCTTTAAATTTCAAAAGCAAGTATGCTAGATTTGAGGTTACTTTGGTTTTCAAAACAACTCGCCACATAACTTGGGACTGATCAATCATGACAGATAACTAAAAGATTGGTCTAATAGGTAACGAAAATATTGAACACCATATTCATCACAATATTTTTTTCTAGTGAACTAACAATCATATAATTAGACCTGGGTTTCAATATAGTGGTTTTAACAGCCGTATTTGTAGACCAAAAATAATAATATTGATTTCTATTTGAATGACATTATAGCAACACAGTCTCCAACAATTGACAGATCTAAAGTTAAGCCTCATAATACATAGACGTTGTGTATACTTTTATTAGTATTAGAGATTAAGATTTATATATTTATTTTTTTAAAGCCAATTCACGAGACGAGAATGCTCAGTCAAATCTACTACTCTTGAGTGAGTCTGATGAGGACATTAAAACTGAATAGAAGTCAACTCTACAACACTATTTTATTTAGCAGATATCCATGGTGGCTACATACCTCAGCATAATGGCAGCAATAACGTAGAACAGTTTAGTATCGTGTAAAAGGATGACATCCCCACTACCAAGGTAACCCAATAAATTTGGCTGCTTCATTCAAAGATAGAATGATTATTCAAATATATATAGATCTTGTTTTGTGCAAGATATCCAACCCTTATTCTCTCCCAGTTTTTAAGAGGGAGTACAACACGCCAACGACAAGGTTCAATGAAACTGGTGGCAACATTAATTTGGGCTTTGTAGCGGTGAACACTCCACTAGGTGTATGACCAAAAGTTAAATGGAAAGCAAGATACATTACTATTAGTGGACCATTTAGATGGATGTGTGATCAAAAGAAAAAAAAGGATGTTGTTTAGGTTTCCCCATTGGGAATGATTTGATTTCCTACGCAAGCTAAAGGCATAGGGAGAGTGCTGCCATTTCCAGGTGAAAGTGAGGAGGGCGCCTATCAGAAACTTGATAGAAGTGCAACCTTGGACAATGTTGCTTCTTGTGTTAAGGTGTGTAATGAGCAACCCGTACAACACGCGTCAAAGCTTCCTCCAACCTCTCTCTTACTAGTGTGCAGGGTACGCTATCAAGGTCTACTTAGACAAAAATTTAAAGCTACAACCAGGCATGTGAAGCATGCACAGACCCATGAAGGAGCTAGCTCCATCATTTAAAATTTGGGAGAATGGTTCCCTATTTATTTTTTGTGGGTAGTGTCGTCAATTAGCAGCAAGCCTCGCACATATTGTCACCATTAGCACCAAAACTGTCCAAGCACCCTTAGCATTATGCAGTTGGCATAAAAGTTCTATGATATGTTTTCTTTTCATCCCACCCTATGTGACCTCCAATCCGAATGTTACGCCACTGCCCAAGAAAAGTTGGATATTCAAGGGCAAGCAGTTCCACCATGGGATCTTGAGCTAGGTGGAGTTCAGTGTGACCATAGAGAGTGATAAGATGAGGTAGTCTCTGCTATGGGAGAGACTCAATAGATCTCTTAGATGTCAATCCATTTTATACTATTATGCGGACAATTGCTTGATCACCTCCTTTCTATATTTATTTCTTCAACCTATTGATGAAAATGGTAACTACAGTTTGAACCTCCTATCTATGCGTGGTAATGAAAGATTATAACTGTAAGTCAACACTATTATGGCAGCCTTTATTTTTTTAATAACTTCTTTTTTAAATGTTCAATGATGAACCACAATTTGTAGTGATCGAATCTTTCTATACTCTGTTATTATTACTTTGTTGAAGAAAAAGAATAAGTTAAGGGCATTGGGTAAGGAACTCTCTCCTCATGCATCACATGGAACTTCAGATATGTTGGTGACCTTTCCCATGAAGGCGGCAACCACTGAGGAAAAGACATTCACAACAACGAAACCTGTAGTCAACAACTCAATCTAATGCTGCTTGGAAAAGTGATGATGAATATATATCTTGTTATTTAAAATTGTTTACAAATCTCTCCTATGCAAGAAACTTATAGATACACTATCTTACTACAGAAATCTGAATAGCATTGAAATCTTCTATATATTATGGTACGCTATATAATGAAAATCTTTTTTTTTTTTTTTTTTATACATCGTAACACCTAAATCTATAAAAGACCAATATATTTTTTTCTTTTATTTACTTCACAAGGATATTCTAGCAAAATATTTTAAGATTTTATAGCAGCACAAAGTAACTCTATCGTATTTATTTTGGTTGCATTTACGAAAAAAAAGAAACTAGAGGTAGGTGTGAGGCATAGTTCCCCTCTGTATTTTATAAATGAAAGAGCATAATCATTTCACCCTATATTATGTTTTATTTTTCTTATATAATAAAATAATGCTTTAAATTGAGACTTCATTCAGTCATACTAAGCGAATACAAGAAGTTGAATACACTTTTTCATTTCAAGAGTAGAGCAACATAAGTTCATAATGTAGAAAGGAACATTCTTGAACTTCCAAATAAGCTGAGTCAATTAACTCAGCAACAGAATAATAGATTTATGAATACAGTTCCTTCCTATTGTGACACTTATTATTCTTCAAGAAAGGCACATATGGGACTTTACAAGTGAATTTCACCACTCTTTTCTCGCATACTTATGCTGCAATATTTACATGAATTTCAAACATGGTATCCATGCAATGTGATATTATTTACATCCCTTCAAATGTTCATCAAGATTATTATGGTAATGGCTTAACATTTCACATCCCAATGAAGAATACAATAATCTCACAAGGTTGCAAGTTTATGCATGTATCTACAACCCACACAAGTAAACACACACTAGGGTCTTCTCTCATGGCCATAGATGAGCTCACCTCCCAACCGTAGGTTTGCTCACAAACCACCCCCGAGATAGGAGGCAACTATGGAAACTGGGTACAAACAAAACCAAGCAAAACATTATTTACACACACATGATACACACAAGATTATTTTCACACCCACGCAAGGCATTTTCACATAACTTTAGGATCCCATCAGGAATCCAAAGTGGGGGACAGAGGGTGGACTACACACTCCATATGGGGAATTATAATAATAGCAACAAGAACAAGTCAATATTATACTCTCATCATTTCACATGCCACCCTTCTTTAATATCTTCTCTTTCTCCAAAACCCATACCACTGAAACCATTTCTACCATTTCAAAATTTACATAAGGGTACTCATACCCTTTTTGAGCCTCTCCTCTCAAGGAGGGATTAAACTTCCCCATGGAGGTTCCTACTCCATACCATCCCCAATGAGGGATGCTCTTCCCAAATTTTGGGTGAGCCTATCCCTATACAACCCTTTTCCCATCACATAAACCACATTCAACAATACAAGTAAACAAGAACCAAAAGCATTTTGAAATGCACATACAAGCAAAACACAAGACATAGAATACCAAGCACATTTTTTTACATACACATGAAATCTTTCAAATAAAAACACACATAAACAAAAAGAGTGGCGAATCTACCTCAAAACCAAGCTTGGGGAAGGATGGGTTGGGAATCCACACAACTCCTCTTCTTCCA